>JAWRVZ010000619.1:0-105000 GCA_037043235.1 Rhodeus uyekii
ACAGAGTGTGTGTGATGTTGCTGTGGTGACTGTGACAGAGTGTGTGTGATGTTGCTGTGGTGACTGTGACAGAGTGTGTGTGATGTTGCTGTGGTGACTGTGACAGAGTGTGTGTGATGTTGCTGTGGTGACTGTGACAGAGTGTGTGTGATGTTGCTGTGGTGACTGTGACAGAGTGTGTGTGATGTTGCTGTGGTGACTGTGACAGAGTGTGTGTGATGTTGCTGTGGTGACTGTTACAGAGTGTGTGTGATGTTGCGGTAATGACTGTAACAGAGTGTGTGTGATGTTGCGGTAATGACTGTAACAGTGTGTGTGTGATGTTGCGGTAATGACTGTAACAGAGTGTGTGTGATGTTGCTGTGGTGACTGTAACAGAGTGTGTGTGACGTTGCGGTAATGACTGTAACAGTGTGTGTGACGTTGCTGTGGTGACTGTAACAGAGTGTGTGTGACGTTGCGGTAATGACTGTAACAGAGTGTGTGTGATGTTGCTGTGGTGACTGTGACAGAGTGTGTGTGATGTTGCGGTAATGACTGTAACAGAGTGTGTGTGATGTTGCGGTAATGACTGTAACAGAGTGTGTGTGATGTTGCGGTAATGACTGTAACAGTGTGTGTGTGATGTTGCGGTAATGACTGTAACAGAGTGTGTGTGATGTTGCTGTGGTGACTGTAACAGAGTGTGTGTGACGTTGCGGTAATGACTGTAACAGTGTGTGTGTGATGTTGCTGTGGTGACTGTAACAGAGTGTGTGTGACGTTGCGGTAATGACTGTAACAGAGTGTGTGTGATGTTGCTGTGGTGACTGTGACAGAGTGTGTGTGATGTTGCGGTAATGACTGTAACAGTGTGTGTGATGTTGCGGTAATGACTGTAACAGTGTGTGTGTGATGTTGCGGTAATGACTGTAACAGAGTGTGTGTGATGTTGCGGTAATGACTGTAACAGAGTGTGTGTGATGTTGCTGTGGTGACTGTAACAGAGTGTGTGTGACGTTGCGGTAATGACTGTAACAGTGTGTGTGTGATGTTGCTGTGGTGACTGTGACAGAGTGTGTGTGATGTTGCGGTAATGACTGTAACAGAGTGTGTGTGATGTTGCTGTGGTGACTGTAACAGAGTGTGTGTGATGTTGCTGTGGTGACTGTAACAGAGTGTGTGTGATGTTGCTGTGGTGACTGTGACAGAGTGTGTGTGATGTTGCTGTGGTGACTGTGACAGAGTGTGTGTGATGTTGCTGTGGTGACTGTAACAGTGTGTGTGTGATGTTGCTGTGGTGACTGTGACAGAGTGTGTGTGATGTTGCGGTAATGACTGTAACAGAGTGTGTGTGATGTTGCTGTGGTGACTTTAACAGAGTGTGTGTGTGATGTTGCTGTGGTGACTGTAACAGAGTGTGTGTGATGTTGCTGTGGTGACTGTAACAGAGTGTGTGTGATGTTGCTGTGGTGACTGTGACAGAGTGTGTGTGATGTTGCTGTGGTGACTGTGACAGAGTGTGTGTGATGTTGCTGTAATGACTGTAACAGAGTGTGTGTGATGTTGCTGTGGTGACTGTAACAGAGTGTGTGTGATGTTGCGGTAATGACTGTAACAGAGTGTGTGTGATGTTGCTGTGGTGACTGTAACAGAGTGTGTGTGATGTTGCTGTGGTGACTGTAACAGAGTGTGTGTGATGTTGCTGTGGTGACTGTAACAGAGTGTGTGTGATGTTGCTGTGGTGACTGTAACAGAGTGTGTGTGATGTTGCGGTAATGACTGTAACAGAGTGTGTGTGATGTTGCGGTAATGACTGTAACAGTGTGTGTGTGATGTTGCGGTAATGACTGTAACAGAGTGTGTGTGATGTTGCTGTGGTGACTGTAACAGAGTGTGTGTGACGTTGCGGTAATGACTGTAACAGTGTGTGTGTGATGTTGCTGTGGTGACTGTAACAGAGTGTGTGTGACGTTGCGGTAATGACTGTAACAGAGTGTGTGTGATGTTGCTGTGGTGACTGTGACAGAGTGTGTGTGATGTTGCGGTAATGACTGTAACAGTGTGTGTGATGTTGCGGTAATGACTGTAACAGTGTGTGTGTGATGTTGCGGTAATGACTGTAACAGAGTGTGTGTGATGTTGCGGTAATGACTGTAACAGAGTGTGTGTGATGTTGCTGTGGTGACTGTAACAGAGTGTGTGTGACGTTGCGGTAATGACTGTAACAGTGTGTGTGTGATGTTGCTGTGGTGACTGTGACAGAGTGTGTGTGATGTTGCGGTAATGACTGTAACAGAGTGTGTGTGATGTTGCTGTGGTGACTGTAACAGAGTGTGTGTGATGTTGCTGTGGTGACTGTGACAGAGTGTGTGTGATGTTGCTGTGGTGACTGTGACAGAGTGTGTGTGATGTTGCTGTGGTGACTGTAACAGTGTGTGTGTGATGTTGCTGTGGTGACTGTGACAGAGTGTGTGTGATGTTGCGGTAATGACTGTAACAGAGTGTGTGTGATGTTGCTGTGGTGACTGTAACAGAGTGTGTGTGACGTTGCGGTAATGACTGTAACAGAGTGTGTGTGACGTTGCGGTAATGACTGTAACAGTGTGTGTGTGATGTTGCTGTGGTGACTGTGACAGAGTGTGTGTGATGTTGCTGTGGTGACTGTGACAGAGTGTGTGTGATGTTGCTGTGGTGACTGTGACAGAGTGTGTGTGATGTTGCTGTGGTGACTGTGACAGAGTGTGTGTGATGTTGCTGTGGTGACTGTGACAGAGTGTGTGTGATGTTGCTGTGGTGACTGTGACAGAGTGTGTGTGATGTTGCTGTGGTGACTGTGACAGAGTGTGTGTGATGTTGCTGTGGTGACTGTGACAGAGTGTGTGTGATGTTGCTGTGGTGACTGTGACAGAGTGTGTGTGATGTTGCTGTGGTGACTGTGACAGAGTGTGTGTGATGTTGCTGTGGTGACTGTTACAGAGTGTGTGTGATGTTGCGGTAATGACTGTAACAGAGTGTGTGTGATGTTGCGGTAATGACTGTAACAGTGTGTGTGTGATGTTGCGGTAATGACTGTAACAGAGTGTGTGTGATGTTGCTGTGGTGACTGTAACAGAGTGTGTGTGACGTTGCGGTAATGACTGTAACAGAGTGTGTGTGATGTTGCTGTGGTGACTGTAACAGAGTGTGTGTGACGTTGCGGTAATGACTGTAACAGAGTGTGTGTGATGTTGCTGTGGTGACTGTGACAGAGTGTGTGTGATGTTGCGGTAATGACTGTAACAGAGTGTGTGTGATGTTGCGGTAATGACTGTAACAGAGTGTGTGTGATGTTGCGGTAATGACTGTAACAGTGTGTGTGTGATGTTGCGGTAATGACTGTAACAGAGTGTGTGTGATGTTGCTGTGGTGACTGTAACAGAGTGTGTGTGACGTTGCGGTAATGACTGTAACAGTGTGTGTGTGATGTTGCTGTGGTGACTGTAACAGAGTGTGTGTGACGTTGCGGTAATGACTGTAACAGAGTGTGTGTGATGTTGCTGTGGTGACTGTGACAGAGTGTGTGTGATGTTGCGGTAATGACTGTAACAGTGTGTGTGATGTTGCGGTAATGACTGTAACAGTGTGTGTGTGATGTTGCGGTAATGACTGTAACAGAGTGTGTGTGATGTTGCGGTAATGACTGTAACAGAGTGTGTGTGATGTTGCTGTGGTGACTGTAACAGAGTGTGTGTGACGTTGCGGTAATGACTGTAACAGTGTGTGTGTGATGTTGCTGTGGTGACTGTGACAGAGTGTGTGTGATGTTGCGGTAATGACTGTAACAGAGTGTGTGTGATGTTGCTGTGGTGACTGTAACAGAGTGTGTGTGATGTTGCTGTGGTGACTGTAACAGAGTGTGTGTGATGTTGCTGTGGTGACTGTGACAGAGTGTGTGTGATGTTGCTGTGGTGACTGTGACAGAGTGTGTGTGATGTTGCTGTGGTGACTGTAACAGTGTGTGTGTGATGTTGCTGTGGTGACTGTGACAGAGTGTGTGTGATGTTGCGGTAATGACTGTAACAGAGTGTGTGTGATGTTGCTGTGGTGACTTTAACAGAGTGTGTGTGTGATGTTGCTGTGGTGACTGTAACAGAGTGTGTGTGATGTTGCTGTGGTGACTGTAACAGAGTGTGTGTGATGTTGCTGTGGTGACTGTAACAGAGTGTGTGTGATGTTGCGGTAATGACTGTAACAGAGTGTGTGTGATGTTGCGGTAATGACTGTAACAGTGTGTGTGTGATGTTGCGGTAATGACTGTAACAGAGTGTGTGTGATGTTGCTGTGGTGACTGTAACAGAGTGTGTGTGACGTTGCGGTAATGACTGTAACAGTGTGTGTGTGATGTTGCTGTGGTGACTGTAACAGAGTGTGTGTGACGTTGCGGTAATGACTGTAACAGAGTGTGTGTGATGTTGCTGTGGTGACTGTGACAGAGTGTGTGTGATGTTGCGGTAATGACTGTAACAGTGTGTGTGATGTTGCGGTAATGACTGTAACAGTGTGTGTGTGATGTTGCGGTAATGACTGTAACAGAGTGTGTGTGATGTTGCGGTAATGACTGTAACAGAGTGTGTGTGATGTTGCTGTGGTGACTGTAACAGAGTGTGTGTGACGTTGCGGTAATGACTGTAACAGTGTGTGTGTGATGTTGCTGTGGTGACTGTGACAGAGTGTGTGTGATGTTGCGGTAATGACTGTAACAGAGTGTGTGTGATGTTGCTGTGGTGACTGTAACAGAGTGTGTGTGATGTTGCTGTGGTGACTGTAACAGAGTGTGTGTGATGTTGCTGTGGTGACTGTGACAGAGTGTGTGTGATGTTGCTGTGGTGACTGTGACAGAGTGTGTGTGATGTTGCTGTGGTGACTGTAACAGTGTGTGTGTGATGTTGCTGTGGTGACTGTGACAGAGTGTGTGTGATGTTGCTGTGGTGACTGTTACAGAGTGTGTGTGATGTTGCGGTAATGACTGTAACAGAGTGTGTGTGATGTTGCGGTAATGACTGTAACAGTGTGTGTGTGATGTTGCGGTAATGACTGTAACAGAGTGTGTGTGATGTTGCTGTGGTGACTGTAACAGAGTGTGTGTGACGTTGCGGTAATGACTGTAACAGAGTGTGTGTGATGTTGCTGTGGTGACTGTAACAGAGTGTGTGTGACGTTGCGGTAATGACTGTAACAGAGTGTGTGTGATGTTGCTGTGGTGACTGTGACAGAGTGTGTGTGATGTTGCGGTAATGACTGTAACAGAGTGTGTGTGATGTTGCGGTAATGACTGTAACAGAGTGTGTGTGATGTTGCGGTAATGACTGTAACAGTGTGTGTGTGATGTTGCGGTAATGACTGTAACAGAGTGTGTGTGATGTTGCTGTGGTGACTGTAACAGAGTGTGTGTGACGTTGCGGTAATGACTGTAACAGTGTGTGTGTGATGTTGCTGTGGTGACTGTAACAGAGTGTGTGTGACGTTGCGGTAATGACTGTAACAGAGTGTGTGTGATGTTGCTGTGGTGACTGTGACAGAGTGTGTGTGATGTTGCGGTAATGACTGTAACAGTGTGTGTGATGTTGCGGTAATGACTGTAACAGTGTGTGTGTGATGTTGCGGTAATGACTGTAACAGAGTGTGTGTGATGTTGCGGTAATGACTGTAACAGAGTGTGTGTGATGTTGCTGTGGTGACTGTAACAGAGTGTGTGTGACGTTGCGGTAATGACTGTAACAGTGTGTGTGTGATGTTGCTGTGGTGACTGTGACAGAGTGTGTGTGATGTTGCGGTAATGACTGTAACAGAGTGTGTGTGATGTTGCTGTGGTGACTGTAACAGAGTGTGTGTGATGTTGCTGTGGTGACTGTAACAGAGTGTGTGTGATGTTGCTGTGGTGACTGTGACAGAGTGTGTGTGATGTTGCTGTGGTGACTGTGACAGAGTGTGTGTGATGTTGCTGTGGTGACTGTAACAGTGTGTGTGTGATGTTGCTGTGGTGACTGTGACAGAGTGTGTGTGATGTTGCGGTAATGACTGTAACAGAGTGTGTGTGATGTTGCTGTGGTGACTGTAACAGAGTGTGTGTGTGATGTTGCTGTGGTGACTGTAACAGAGTGTGTGTGATGTTGCTGTGGTGACTGTAACAGAGTGTGTGTGATGTTGCTGTGGTGACTGTAACAGAGTGTGTGTGATGTTGCGGTAATGACTGTAACAGAGTGTGTGTGATGTTGCGGTAATGACTGTAACAGTGTGTGTGTGATGTTGCGGTAATGACTGTAACAGAGTGTGTGTGATGTTGCTGTGGTGACTGTAACAGAGTGTGTGTGACGTTGCGGTAATGACTGTAACAGTGTGTGTGTGATGTTGCTGTGGTGACTGTAACAGAGTGTGTGTGACGTTGCGGTAATGACTGTAACAGAGTGTGTGTGATGTTGCTGTGGTGACTGTGACAGAGTGTGTGTGATGTTGCGGTAATGACTGTAACAGTGTGTGTGATGTTGCGGTAATGACTGTAACAGTGTGTGTGTGATGTTGCGGTAATGACTGTAACAGAGTGTGTGTGATGTTGCGGTAATGACTGTAACAGAGTGTGTGTGATGTTGCTGTGGTGACTGTAACAGAGTGTGTGTGACGTTGCGGTAATGACTGTAACAGTGTGTGTGTGATGTTGCTGTGGTGACTGTGACAGAGTGTGTGTGATGTTGCGGTAATGACTGTAACAGAGTGTGTGTGATGTTGCTGTGGTGACTGTAACAGAGTGTGTGTGATGTTGCTGTGGTGACTGTAACAGAGTGTGTGTGATGTTGCTGTGGTGACTGTGACAGAGTGTGTGTGATGTTGCTGTGGTGACTGTGACAGAGTGTGTGTGATGTTGCTGTGGTGACTGTAACAGTGTGTGTGTGATGTTGCTGTGGTGACTGTGACAGAGTGTGTGTGATGTTGCGGTAATGACTGTAACAGAGTGTGTGTGATGTTGCTGTGGTGACTGTAACAGAGTGTGTGTGACGTTGCGGTAATGACTGTAACAGAGTGTGTGTGACGTTGCGGTAATGACTGTAACAGTGTGTGTGTGATGTTGCTGTGGTGACTGTGACAGAGTGTGTGTGATGTTGCTGTGGTGACTGTGACAGAGTGTGTGTGATGTTGCTGTGGTGACTGTGACAGAGTGTGTGTGATGTTGCTGTGGTGACTGTGACAGAGTGTGTGTGATGTTGCTGTGGTGACTGTGACAGAGTGTGTGTGATGTTGCTGTGGTGACTGTGACAGAGTGTGTGTGATGTTGCTGTGGTGACTGTGACAGAGTGTGTGTGATGTTGCTGTGGTGACTGTGACAGAGTGTGTGTGATGTTGCTGTGGTGACTGTGACAGAGTGTGTGTGATGTTGCTGTGGTGACTGTGACAGAGTGTGTGTGATGTTGCTGTGGTGACTGTGACAGAGTGTGTGTGATGTTGCGGTAATGACTGTAACAGAGTGTGTGTGATGTTGCGGTAATGACTGTAACAGTGTGTGTGTGATGTTGCGGTAATGACTGTAACAGAGTGTGTGTGATGTTGCTGTGGTGACTGTAACAGAGTGTGTGTGACGTTGCGGTAATGACTGTAACAGAGTGTGTGTGATGTTGCTGTGGTGACTGTAACAGAGTGTGTGTGACGTTGCGGTAATGACTGTAACAGAGTGTGTGTGATGTTGCTGTGGTGACTGTGACAGAGTGTGTGTGATGTTGCGGTAATGACTGTAACAGAGTGTGTGTGATGTTGCGGTAATGACTGTAACAGAGTGTGTGTGATGTTGCGGTAATGACTGTAACAGTGTGTGTGTGATGTTGCGGTAATGACTGTAACAGAGTGTGTGTGATGTTGCTGTGGTGACTGTAACAGAGTGTGTGTGACGTTGCGGTAATGACTGTAACAGTGTGTGTGTGATGTTGCTGTGGTGACTGTAACAGAGTGTGTGTGACGTTGCGGTAATGACTGTAACAGAGTGTGTGTGATGTTGCTGTGGTGACTGTGACAGAGTGTGTGTGATGTTGCGGTAATGACTGTAACAGTGTGTGTGATGTTGCGGTAATGACTGTAACAGTGTGTGTGTGATGTTGCGGTAATGACTGTAACAGAGTGTGTGTGATGTTGCGGTAATGACTGTAACAGAGTGTGTGTGATGTTGCTGTGGTGACTGTAACAGAGTGTGTGTGACGTTGCGGTAATGACTGTAACAGTGTGTGTGTGATGTTGCTGTGGTGACTGTGACAGAGTGTGTGTGATGTTGCGGTAATGACTGTAACAGAGTGTGTGTGATGTTGCTGTGGTGACTGTAACAGAGTGTGTGTGATGTTGCTGTGGTGACTGTAACAGAGTGTGTGTGATGTTGCTGTGGTGACTGTGACAGAGTGTGTGTGATGTTGCTGTGGTGACTGTGACAGAGTGTGTGTGATGTTGCTGTGGTGACTGTAACAGTGTGTGTGTGATGTTGCTGTGGTGACTGTGACAGAGTGTGTGTGATGTTGCGGTAATGACTGTAACAGAGTGTGTGTGATGTTGCTGTGGTGACTTTAACAGAGTGTGTGTGTGATGTTGCTGTGGTGACTGTAACAGAGTGTGTGTGATGTTGCTGTGGTGACTGTAACAGAGTGTGTGTGATGTTGCTGTGGTGACTGTGACAGAGTGTGTGTGATGTTGCTGTGGTGACTGTGACAGAGTGTGTGTGATGTTGCTGTAATGACTGTAACAGAGTGTGTGTGATGTTGCTGTGGTGACTGTAACAGAGTGTGTGTGATGTTGCGGTAATGACTGTAACAGAGTGTGTGTGATGTTGCTGTGGTGACTGTAACAGAGTGTGTGTGATGTTGCTGTGGTGACTGTAACAGAGTGTGTGTGATGTTGCTGTGGTGACTGTAACAGAGTGTGTGTGATGTTGCTGTGGTGACTGTAACAGAGTGTGTGTGATGTTGCTGTGGTGACTGAACAGAGTGTGTGTGATGTTGCGGTAATGACTGTAACAGAGTGTGTGTGATGTTGCGGTAATGACTGTGACAGAGTGTGTGTGACGTTGCGGTAATGACTGTGACAGAGTGTGTGTGACGTTGCGGTAATGACTGTAACAGAGTGTGTGTGATGTTGCTGTGGTGACTGTAACAGAGTGTGTGTGACGTTGCGGTAATGACTGTGACAGAGTGTGTGTGATGTTGCGGTAATGACTGTAACAGAGTGTGTGTGATGTTGCGGTAATGACTGTAACAGTGTGTGTGTGATGTTGCGGTAATGACTGTAACAGAGTGTGTGTGATGTTACTGTGGTGACTGTTACAGAGTGTGTGTGATGTTGCGGTAATGACTGTAACAGAGTGTGTGTGATGTTGCGGTAATGACTGTAACAGTGTGTGTGTGATGTTGCGGTAATGACTGTAACAGAGTGTGTGTGATGTTGCTGTGGTGACTGTAACAGAGTGTGTGTGACGTTGCGGTAATGACTGTAACAGAGTGTGTGTGATGTTGCTGTGGTGACTGTAACAGAGTGTGTGTGATGTTGCTGTGGTGACTGTAACAGAGTGTGTGTGATGTTGCTGTGGTGACTGTAACAGAGTGTGTGTGACGTTGCGGTAATGACTGTAACAGAGTGTGTGTGATGTTGCTGTGGTGACTGTAACAGAGTGTGTGTGACGTTGCGGTAATGACTGTAACAGAGTGTGTGTGATGTTGCTGTGGTGACTGTAACAGAGTGTGTGTGACGTTGCGGTAATGACTGTAACAGAGTGTGTGTGATGTTACTGTGGTGACTGTTACAGAGTGTGTGTGATGTTGCGGTAATGACTGTAACAGAGTGTGTGTGATGTTGCGGTAATGACTGTAACAGTGTGTGTGTGATGTTGCGGTAATGACTGTAACAGAGTGTGTGTGATGTTGCTGTGGTGACTGTAACAGAGTGTGTGTGACGTTGCGGTAATGACTGTAACAGAGTGTGTGTGATGTTGCTGTGGTGACTGTAACAGAGTGTGTGTGATGTTGCTGTGGTGACTGTAACAGAGTGTGTGTGATGTTGCTGTGGTGACTGTAACAGAGTGTGTGTGACGTTGCGGTAATGACTGTAACAGAGTGTGTGTGATGTTGCTGTGGTGACTGTGACAGAGTGTGTGTGATGTTGCGGTAATGACTGTAACAGTGTGTGTGTGATGTTGCGGTAATGACTGTAACAGAGTGTGTGTGATGTTGCGGTAATGACTGTAACAGAGTGTGTGTGATGTTGCTGTGGTGACTGTAACAGAGTGTGTGTGACGTTGCGGTAATGACTGTAACAGAGTGTGTGTGATGTTGCTGTGGTGACTGTAACAGAGTGTGTGTGACGTTGCGGTAATGACTGTAACAGAGTGTGTGTGATGTTGCTGTGGTGACTGTGACAGAGTGTGTGTGATGTTGCGGTAATGACTGTAACAGTGTGTGTGTGATGTTGCGGTAATGACTGTAACAGAGTGTGTGTGATGTTGCGGTAATGACTGTAACAGTGTGTGTGTGATGTTGCGGTAATGACTGTAACAGAGTGTGTGTGATGTTGCTGTGGTGACTGTAACAGAGTGTGTGTGATGTTGCTGTGGTGACTGTAACAGAGTGTGTGTGACGTTGCGGTAATGACTGTAACAGAGTGTGTGTGATGTTGCTGTGGTGACTGTGACAGAGTGTGTGTGATGTTGCGGTAATGACTGTAACAGTGTGTGTGTGATGTTGCGGTAATGACTGTAACAGAGTGTGTGTGATGTTGCGGTAATGACTGTAACAGAGTGTGTGTGATGTTGCTGTGGTGACTGTAACAGAGTGTGTGTGACGTTGCGGTAATGACTGTAACAGTGTGTGTGTGATGTTGCTGTGGTGACTGTAACAGAGTGTGTGTGATGTTGCTGTGGTGACTGTGACAGAGTGTGTGTGATGTTGCGGTAATGACTGTAACAGAGTGTGTGTGATGTTGCGGTAATGACTGTAACAGAGTGTGTGTGATGTTGCGGTAATGACTGTAACAGAGTGTGTGTGATGTTGCTGTGGTGACTGTAACAGAGTGTGTGTGACGTTGCGGTAATGACTGTAACAGTGTGTGTGTGATGTTGCTGTGGTGACTGTGACAGAGTGTGTGTGATGTTGCTGTGGTGACTGTGACAGAGTGTGTGTGATGTTGCTGTGGTGACTGTGACAGAGTGTGTGTGATGTTGCTGTGGTGACTGTGACAGAGTGTGTGTGATGTTGCTGTGGTGACTGTGACAGAGTGTGTGTGATGTTGCTGTGGTGACTGTGACAGAGTGTGTGTGATGTTGCTGTGGTGACTGTGACAGAGTGTGTGTGATGTTGCTGTGGTGACTGTGACAGAGTGTGTGTGATGTTGCTGTGGTGACTGTGACAGAGTGTGTGTGATGTTGCTGTGGTGACTGTGACAGAGTGTGTGTGATGTTGCTGTGGTGACTGTGACAGAGTGTGTGTGATGTTGCTGTGGTGACTGTTACAGAGTGTGTGTGATGTTGCGGTAATGACTGTAACAGAGTGTGTGTGATGTTGCGGTAATGACTGTAACAGTGTGTGTGTGATGTTGCGGTAATGACTGTAACAGAGTGTGTGTGATGTTGCTGTGGTGACTGTAACAGAGTGTGTGTGACGTTGCGGTAATGACTGTAACAGAGTGTGTGTGACGTTGCTGTGGTGACTGTAACAGAGTGTGTGTGACGTTGCGGTAATGACTGTAACAGAGTGTGTGTGATGTTGCTGTGGTGACTGTGACAGAGTGTGTGTGATGTTGCGGTAATGACTGTAACAGAGTGTGTGTGATGTTGCGGTAATGACTGTAACAGAGTGTGTGTGATGTTGCGGTAATGACTGTAACAGTGTGTGTGTGATGTTGCGGTAATGACTGTAACAGAGTGTGTGTGATGTTGCTGTGGTGACTGTAACAGAGTGTGTGTGACGTTGCGGTAATGACTGTAACAGTGTGTGTGTGATGTTGCTGTGGTGACTGTAACAGAGTGTGTGTGACGTTGCGGTAATGACTGTAACAGAGTGTGTGTGATGTTGCTGTGGTGACTGTGACAGAGTGTGTATGATGTTGCGGTAATGACTGTAACAGTGTGTGTGATGTTGCGGTAATGACTGTAACAGTGTGTGTGTGATGTTGCGGTAATGACTGTAACAGAGTGTGTGTGATGTTGCGGTAATGACTGTAACAGAGTGTGTGTGATGTTGCTGTGGTGACTGTAACAGAGTGTGTGTGACGTTGCGGTAATGACTGTAACAGTGTGTGTGTGATGTTGCTGTGGTGACTGTGACAGAGTGTGTGTGATGTTGCGGTAATGACTGTAACAGAGTGTGTGTGATGTTGCTGTGGTGACTGTAACAGAGTGTGTGTGATGTTGCTGTGGTGACTGTAACAGAGTGTGTGTGATGTTGCTGTGGTGACTGTGACAGAGTGTGTGTGATGTTGCTGTGGTGACTGTGACAGAGTGTGTGTGATGTTGCTGTGGTGACTGTAACAGTGTGTGTGTGATGTTGCTGTGGTGACTGTGACAGAGTGTGTGTGATGTTGCGGTAATGACTGTAACAGAGTGTGTGTGATGTTGCTGTGGTGACTTTAACAGAGTGTGTGTGTGATGTTGCTGTGGTGACTGTAACAGAGTGTGTGTGATGTTGCTGTGGTGACTGTAACAGAGTGTGTGTGATGTTGCTGTGGTGACTGTGACAGAGTGTGTGTGATGTTGCTGTGGTGACTGTGACAGAGTGTGTGTGATGTTGCTGTAATGACTGTAACAGAGTGTGTGTGATGTTGCTGTGGTGACTGTAACAGAGTGTGTGTGATGTTGCGGTAATGACTGTAACAGAGTGTGTGTGATGTTGCTGTGGTGACTGTAACAGAGTGTGTGTGATGTTGCTGTGGTGACTGTAACAGAGTGTGTGTGATGTTGCTGTGGTGACTGTAACAGAGTGTGTGTGATGTTGCTGTGGTGACTGTAACAGAGTGTGTGTGATGTTGCGGTAATGACTGTAACAGAGTGTGTGTGATGTTGCGGTAATGACTGTAACAGTGTGTGTGTGATGTTGCGGTAATGACTGTAACAGAGTGTGTGTGATGTTGCTGTGGTGACTGTAACAGAGTGTGTGTGACGTTGCGGTAATGACTGTAACAGTGTGTGTGTGATGTTGCTGTGGTGACTGTAACAGAGTGTGTGTGACGTTGCGGTAATGACTGTAACAGAGTGTGTGTGATGTTGCTGTGGTGACTGTGACAGAGTGTGTGTGATGTTGCGGTAATGACTGTAACAGTGTGTGTGATGTTGCGGTAATGACTGTAACAGTGTGTGTGTGATGTTGCGGTAATGACTGTAACAGAGTGTGTGTGATGTTGCGGTAATGACTGTAACAGAGTGTGTGTGATGTTGCTGTGGTGACTGTAACAGAGTGTGTGTGACGTTGCGGTAATGACTGTAACAGTGTGTGTGTGATGTTGCTGTGGTGACTGTGACAGAGTGTGTGTGATGTTGCGGTAATGACTGTAACAGAGTGTGTGTGATGTTGCTGTGGTGACTGTAACAGAGTGTGTGTGATGTTGCTGTGGTGACTGTAACAGAGTGTGTGTGATGTTGCTGTGGTGACTGTGACAGAGTGTGTGTGATGTTGCTGTGGTGACTGTGACAGAGTGTGTGTGATGTTGCTGTGGTGACTGTAACAGTGTGTGTGTGATGTTGCTGTGGTGACTGTGACAGAGTGTGTGTGATGTTGCGGTAATGACTGTAACAGAGTGTGTGTGATGTTGCTGTGGTGACTTTAACAGAGTGTGTGTGTGATGTTGCTGTGGTGACTGTAACAGAGTGTGTGTGATGTTGCTGTGGTGACTGTAACAGAGTGTGTGTGATGTTGCTGTGGTGACTGTGACAGAGTGTGTGTGATGTTGCTGTGGTGACTGTGACAGAGTGTGTGTGATGTTGCTGTAATGACTGTAACAGAGTGTGTGTGATGTTGCTGTGGTGACTGTGACAGAGTGTGTGTGATGTTGCTGTGGTGACTGTAACAGTGTGTGTGTGATGTTGCTGTGGTGACTGTGACAGAGTGTGTGTGATGTTGCGGTAATGACTGTAACAGAGTGTGTGTGATGTTGCTGTGGTGACTTTAACAGAGTGTGTGTGTGATGTTGCTGTGGTGACTGTAACAGAGTGTGTGTGATGTTGCTGTGGTGACTGTGACAGAGTGTGTGTTATGTTGCTGTGGTGACTGTGACAGAGTGTGTGTGATGTTGCTGTAATGACTGTAACAGAGTGTGTGTGATGTTGCTGTGGTGACTGTAACAGAGTGTGTGTGATGTTGCGGTAATGACTGTAACAGAGTGTGTGTGATGTTGCTGTGGTGACTGTAACAGAGTGTGTGTGATGTTGCTGTGGTGACTGTAACAGAGTGTGTGTGATGTTGCTGTGGTGACTGTGACAGAGTGTGTGTGATGTTGCTGTGGTGACTGTGACAGAGTGTGTGTGATGTTGCTGTGGTGACTGTAACAGTGTGTGTGTGATGTTGCTGTGGTGACTGTGACAGAGTGTGTGTGATGTTGCGGTAATGACTGTAACAGAGTGTGTGTGATGTTGCTGTGGTGACTTTAACAGAGTGTGTGTGTGATGTTGCTGTGGTGACTGTAACAGAGTGTGTGTGATGTTGCTGTGGTGACTGTGACAGAGTGTGTGTTATGTTGCTGTGGTGACTGTGACAGAGTGTGTGTGATGTTGCTGTAATGACTGTAACAGAGTGTGTGTGATGTTGCTGTGGTGACTGTAACAGAGTGTGTGTGATGTTGCGGTAATGACTGTAACAGAGTGTGTGTGATGTTGCTGTGGTGACTGTAACAGAGTGTGTGTGATGTTGCTGTGGTGACTGTAACAGAGTGTGTGTGATGTTGCTGTGGTGACTGTAACAGAGTGTGTGTGATGTTGCTGTGGTGACTGTAACAGAGTGTGTGTGATGTTGCGGTAATGACTGTAACAGAGTGTGTGTGATGTTGCGGTAATGACTGTAACAGTGTGTGTGTGATGTTGCGGTAATGACTGTAACAGAGTGTGTGTGATGTTGCTGTGGTGACTGTAACAGAGTGTGTGTGACGTTGCGGTAATGACTGTAACAGTGTGTGTGTGATGTTGCTGTGGTGACTGTAACAGAGTGTGTGTGACGTTGCGGTAATGACTGTAACAGAGTGTGTGTGATGTTGCTGTGGTGACTGTGACAGAGTGTGTGTGATGTTGCGGTAATGACTGTAACAGTGTGTGTGATGTTGCGGTAATGACTGTAACAGTGTGTGTGTGATGTTGCGGTAATGACTGTAACAGAGTGTGTGTGATGTTGCGGTAATGACTGTAACAGAGTGTGTGTGATGTTGCTGTGGTGACTGTAACAGAGTGTGTGTGACGTTGCGGTAATGACTGTAACAGTGTGTGTGTGATGTTGCTGTGGTGACTGTGACAGAGTGTGTGTGATGTTGCGGTAATGACTGTAACAGAGTGTGTGTGATGTTGCTGTGGTGACTGTAACAGAGTGTGTGTGATGTTGCTGTGGTGACTGTAACAGAGTGTGTGTGATGTTGCTGTGGTGACTGTGACAGAGTGTGTGTGATGTTGCTGTGGTGACTGTGACAGAGTGTGTGTGATGTTGCTGTGGTGACTGTAACAGTGTGTGTGTGATGTTGCTGTGGTGACTGTGACAGAGTGTGTGTGATGTTGCGGTAATGACTGTAACAGAGTGTGTGTGATGTTGCTGTGGTGACTGTAACAGAGTGTGTGTGACGTTGCGGTAATGACTGTAACAGTGTGTGTGTGATGTTGCTGTGGTGACTGTGACAGAGTGTGTGTGATGTTGCTGTGGTGACTGTGACAGAGTGTGTGTGATGTTGCTGTGGTGACTGTGACAGAGTGTGTGTGATGTTGCTGTGGTGACTGTGACAGAGTGTGTGTGATGTTGCTGTGGTGACTGTGACAGAGTGTGTGTGATGTTGCTGTGGTGACTGTGACAGAGTGTGTGTGATGTTGCTGTGGTGACTGTGACAGAGTGTGTGTGATGTTGCTGTGGTGACTGTGACAGAGTGTGTGTGATGTTGCTGTGGTGACTGTGACAGAGTGTGTGTGATGTTGCTGTGGTGACTGTGACAGAGTGTGTGTGATGTTGCTGTGGTGACTGTGACAGAGTGTGTGTGATGTTGCTGTGGTGACTGTGACAGAGTGTGTGTGATGTTGCTGTGGTGACTGTGACAGAGTGTGTGTGATGTTGCTGTGGTGACTGTGACAGAGTGTGTGTGATGTTGCTGTGGTGACTGTGACAGAGTGTGTGTGATGTTGCTGTGGTGACTGTTACAGAGTGTGTGTGATGTTGCGGTAATGACTGTAACAGAGTGTGTGTGATGTTGCGGTAATGACTGTAACAGTGTGTGTGTGATGTTGCGGTAATGACTGTAACAGAGTGTGTGTGATGTTGCTGTGGTGACTGTAACAGAGTGTGTGTGACGTTGCGGTAATGACTGTAACAGAGTGTGTGTGATGTTGCTGTGGTGACTGTGACAGAGTGTGTGTGACGTTGCGGTAATGACTGTAACAGAGTGTGTGTGATGTTGCTGTGGTGACTGTGACAGAGTGTGTGTGATGTTGCGGTAATGACTGTAACAGAGTGTGTGTGATGTTGCGGTAATGACTGTAACAGTGTGTGTGTGATGTTGCGGTAATGACTGTAACAGAGTGTGTGTGATGTTGCGGTAATGACTGTAACAGTGTGTGTGTGATGTTGCGGTAATGACTGTAACAGAGTGTGTGTGATGTTGCTGTGGTGACTGTAACAGAGTGTGTGTGACGTTGCGGTAATGACTGTAACAGAGTGTGTGTGATGTTGCGGTAATGACTGTAACAGAGTGTGTGTGATGTTGCGGTAATGACTGTAACAGAGTGTGTGTGATGTTGCGGTAATGACTGTAACAGTGTGTGTGTGACGTTGCGGTAATGACTGTAACAGAGTGTGTGTGACGTTGCGGTAATGACTGTAACAGAGTGTGTGTGATGTTGCGGTAATGACTGTAACAGAGTGTGTGTGACGTTGCGGTAATGACTGTAACAGAGTGTGTGTGATGTTGCGGTAATGACTGTAACAGAGTGTGTGTGATGTTGCGGTAATGACTGTAACAGTGTGTGTGTGATGTTGCGGTAATGACTGTAACAGAGTGTGTGTGATGTTGCGGTAATGACTGTAACAGAGTGTGTGTGATGTTGCGGTAATGACTGTAACAGAGTGTGTGTGACGTTGCGGTAATGACTGTAACAGAGTGTGTGTGATGTTGCGGTAATGACTGTAACAGAGTGTGTGTGATGTTGCGGTAATGACTGTAACAGTGTGTGTGTGATGTTGCGGTAATGACTGTAACAGAGTGTGTGTGATGTTGCTGTGGTGACTGTAACAGAGTGTGTGTGACGTTGCGGTAATGACTGTAACAGTGTGTGTGTGATGTTGCTGTGGTGACTGTAACAGAGTGTGTGTGACGTTGCGGTAATGACTGTAACAGAGTGTGTGTGATGTTGCTGTGGTGACTGTGACAGAGTGTGTGTGATGTTGCGGTAATGACTGTAACAGTGTGTGTGATGTTGCGGTAATGACTGTAACAGTGTGTGTGTGATGTTGCGGTAATGACTGTAACAGAGTGTGTGTGATGTTGCGGTAATGACTGTAACAGAGTGTGTGTGATGTTGCTGTGGTGACTGTAACAGAGTGTGTGTGACGTTGCGGTAATGACTGTAACAGTGTGTGTGTGATGTTGCTGTGGTGACTGTGACAGAGTGTGTGTGATGTTGCGGTAATGACTGTAACAGAGTGTGTGTGATGTTGCTGTGGTGACTGTAACAGAGTGTGTGTGATGTTGCTGTGGTGACTGTAACAGAGTGTGTGTGATGTTGCTGTGGTGACTGTAACAGAGTGTGTGTGATGTTGCGGTAATGACTGTAACAGTGTGTGTGTGATGTTGCGGTAATGACTGTAACAGAGTGTGTGTGATGTTGCGGTAATGACTGTAACAGAGTGTGTGTGATGTTGCGGTAATGACTGTAACAGAGTGTGTGTGACGTTGCGGTAATGACTGTAACAGAGTGTGTGTGATGTTGCGGTAATGACTGTAACAGAGTGTGTGTGATGTTGCGGTAATGACTGTAACAGTGTGTGTGTGATGTTGCGGTAATGACTGTAACAGAGTGTGTGTGATGTTGCTGTGGTGACTGTAACAGAGTGTGTGTGACGTTGCGGTAATGACTGTAACAGTGTGTGTGTGATGTTGCTGTGGTGACTGTAACAGAGTGTGTGTGACGTTGCGGTAATGACTGTAACAGAGTGTGTGTGATGTTGCTGTGGTGACTGTGACAGAGTGTGTGTGATGTTGCGGTAATGACTGTAACAGTGTGTGTGATGTTGCGGTAATGACTGTAACAGTGTGTGTGTGATGTTGCGGTAATGACTGTAACAGAGTGTGTGTGATGTTGCGGTAATGACTGTAACAGAGTGTGTGTGATGTTGCTGTGGTGACTGTAACAGAGTGTGTGTGACGTTGCGGTAATGACTGTAACAGTGTGTGTGTGATGTTGCTGTGGTGACTGTGACAGAGTGTGTGTGATGTTGCGGTAATGACTGTAACAGAGTGTGTGTGATGTTGCTGTGGTGACTGTAACAGAGTGTGTGTGATGTTGCTGTGGTGACTGTAACAGAGTGTGTGTGATGTTGCTGTGGTGACTGTGACAGAGTGTGTGTGATGTTGCTGTGGTGACTGTGACAGAGTGTGTGTGATGTTGCTGTGGTGACTGTAACAGTGTGTGTGTGATGTTGCTGTGGTGACTGTGACAGAGTGTGTGTGATGTTGCGGTAATGACTGTAACAGAGTGTGTGTGATGTTGCTGTGGTGACTTTAACAGAGTGTGTGTGTGATGTTGCTGTGGTGACTAACAGAGTGTGTGTGATGTTGCTGTGGTGACTGTAACAGAGTGTGTGTGATGTTGCGGTAATGACTGTAACAGAGTGTGTGTGATGTTGCGGTAATGACTGTAACAGTGTGTGTGTGATGTTGCGGTAATGACTGTAACAGAGTGTGTGTGATGTTGCTGTGGTGACTGTAACAGAGTGTGTGTGACGTTGCGGTAATGACTGTAACAGTGTGTGTGTGATGTTGCTGTGGTGACTGTAACAGAGTGTGTGTGACGTTGCGGTAATGACTGTAACAGAGTGTGTGTGATGTTGCTGTGGTGACTGTGACAGAGTGTGTGTGATGTTGCGGTAATGACTGTAACAGTGTGTGTGATGTTGCGGTAATGACTGTAACAGTGTGTGTGTGATGTTGCGGTAATGACTGTAACAGAGTGTGTGTGATGTTGCGGTAATGACTGTAACAGAGTGTGTGTGATGTTGCTGTGGTGACTGTAACAGAGTGTGTGTGACGTTGCGGTAATGACTGTAACAGTGTGTGTGTGATGTTGCTGTGGTGACTGTGACAGAGTGTGTGTGATGTTGCGGTAATGACTGTAACAGAGTGTGTGTGATGTTGCTGTGGTGACTGTAACAGAGTGTGTGTGATGTTGCTGTGGTGACTGTAACAGAGTGTGTGTGATGTTGCTGTGGTGACTGTGACAGAGTGTGTGTGATGTTGCTGTGGTGACTGTGACAGAGTGTGTGTGATGTTGCTGTGGTGACTGTAACAGTGTGTGTGTGATGTTGCTGTGGTGACTGTGACAGAGTGTGTGTGATGTTGCGGTAATGACTGTAACAGAGTGTGTGTGATGTTGCTGTGGTGACTTTAACAGAGTGTGTGTGTGATGTTGCTGTGGTGACTGTAACAGAGTGTGTGTGATGTTGCTGTGGTGACTGTAACAGAGTGTGTGTGATGTTGCTGTGGTGACTGTGACAGAGTGTGTGTGATGTTGCTGTGGTGACTGTGACAGAGTGTGTGTGATGTTGCTGTAATGACTGTAACAGAGTGTGTGTGATGTTGCTGTGGTGACTGTAACAGAGTGTGTGTGATGTTGCTGTGGTGACTGTAACAGAGTGTGTGTGATGTTGCTGTGGTGACTGTAACAGAGTGTGTGTGATGTTGCTGTGGTGACTGTGACAGAGTGTGTGTGATGTTGCTGTGGTGACTGTGACAGAGTGTGTGTGATGTTGCTGTGGTGACTGTGACAGAGTGTGTGTGATGTTGCGGTAATGACTGTAACAGAGTGTGTGTGATGTTGCTGTGGTGACTGTAACAGAGTGTGTGTGATGTTGCTGTGGTGACTGTAACAGAGTGTGTGTGATGTTGCGGTAGTGACTGTAACAGAGTGTGTGTGATGTTGCTGTGGTGACTGTGACAGAGTGTGTGTGATGTTGCTGTGGTGACTGTGACAGAGTGTGTGTGATGTTGCTGTGGTGACTGTGACAGAGTGTGTGTGATGTTGCTGTGGTGACTGTGACAGAGTGTGTGTGATGTTGCTGTGGTGACTGTGACAGAGTGTGTGTGATGTTGCTGTGGTGACTGTGACAGAGTGTGTGTGATGTTGCTGTGGTGACTGTGACAGAGTGTGTGTGATGTTGCTGTGGTGACTGTGACAGAGTGTGTGTGATGTTGCTGTGGTGACTGTGACAGAGTGTGTGTGATGTTGCTGTGGTGACTGTGACAGAGTGTGTGTGATGTTGCTGTGGTGACTGTGACAGAGTGTGTGTGATGTTGCTGTGGTGACTGTGACAGAGTGTGTGTGATGTTGCTGTGGTGACTGTGACAGAGTGTGTGTGATGTTGCTGTGGTGACTGTGACAGAGTGTGTGTGATGTTGCTGTGGTGACTGTGACAGAGTGTGTGTGATGTTGCTGTGGTGACTGTGACAGAGTGTGTGTGATGTTGCTGTGGTGACTGTAACAGAGTGTGTGTGATGTTGCGGTAATGACTGTAACAGAGTGTGTGTGACGTTGATGTGGTGTTCGGCGTCTCCTCAGGCACGAGTACATTAGCGGTTACTACAGACTGTCGGTCTACTTCCTGACGAAGCTCCTGTCGGACATCCTCACGCTGCGCACCATCCCTGCCATCATCTTCAGCTGTGTGGCGTACTGGATGATCGGTCAGTCCAGCCGTTCCCCATCTCCTGATGTGACGCATCTCATGTTGTCTCATGCTTTGTTTTGATTGGCTGTGCAGGGCTGAAAGCGTCGGTGGAGGCGTTCTTCATCTTCATGTTCTCCATCATTCTGGTATCGTATACGGCTACGTCTATGACTCTGGCCATCTCGGCCGATCAGACGGTGGTGGCCATCGCCAACATCTTCATGACCATCAGCTTTGTGTTCATGATGGTAAAGAAACACACACACACACCTTCAAGCGGTTAAATGACTCCAGGCAGAAGAATATTGCACTAAAAGCATCATATTATATTAGGAATGCACCAATGTATCGGCTGATAAAAGCAGTTATTTTCACTATCGGTGTAAATCGGTGTAACACATTGAACCCTAATGTAAAGTGTAACTAAAGACACGAGTGTTTGTTTTGACAGTGTTATTTCTCTGTACGTGTGTGTGTGTGTGTAGATCTTCTCTGGGCTGCTGGTGAATCTCCCCAGTGTGGCTAATTGGTTGAACTGGTTGAAATACTTCAGTATTCCTCGCTACGGTCTCGCTGTGAGTGTCCAGTCACAGTCTCTTACATTTACAGTTATGCATTTGGGAGACGCTTTTATCCAAAACGACTTACATTGTTATTTTACTGTCATTGAGAGCATTAAGTATATAAAACGTTTTTAATGATCGCTTCACAAAGTCAACAAACTGATCTACAATTTCAGCTGCTACTTCTGAGACCAAATTTCTAAAATTAACACAGCCCAAAAACCATTCTAGCTATGACAATCATGCCACAATATGCTAAAACATGCTAGCATCCCGTTGAAACATGCTAACAGCACATTAAAGCATGGCAGAAACATGTTAAACATAAAACATTCTAGCAATGCGTTAAAACATGCTTGTAACATGCCAAAGCATATTTAAAACATGTTAAAACACGTTAAAACATGCTAACAACACGTTAAAACATGCTAACAACATGCTTGCAACACGTTAAAATATGCTATCAACGTTTTAAGTCATGCTAGAAACATTTCAATGTGTTCAATCATGCTGACAACATTTAAAACAGGCGAGCAAAATGTTAAAACATGCTAGCAACATGTTAAAATCAAGCTAGAAAAATGCTGAAACATGTTAGCAACAAGTCATGCCACCAACAAAATAAACATGCTCGCAACATGCTTAAGTCATTCTAGCTACAAACTAAAATGTGTTAACATGTTAAAACATGTTAAGTCATGCTTAAAATATGCTAGCAAAACGTTAAAACATCCTAACAACATGTTAGCAACGTTTTAAGTCGCGTTAGAAACATTTCAACATTTAAATGTTTTTTCTGTTAAATCATGCTAGAAACAATGCTAGCACTGTGTTAAATCTTGTTTTGAACAGTGTTGGTGTAACGCATCACAAGTAATGTTATGTAATCCGATTACCTTTTACAACTACTACTACTAAAGTAACATTACATTTAAATTCACAACAAAATTTCTGTTACATTTTTTTTTCCAAAGTAAAAAATGTAACTTTTGTGTTATGAAAAAATGAACAAGCAAGCCCAATCAAGATGAGAACAAAATAAAGCACAAATAACATTCCATTTAAAAAGTACCATAATTGGCTGCTTTTTAAAGGGGTAATGCAATGCTACGATTCATGTTATGCTAACAGGTTATGCTATGCTAAGGTTATGCTAATCCTAACCCATTACTAAGTAACGTATTACTTTTAAAAGAAGCAGTGGTTTGGAACGTGTTAAAGTGCTAATTCATGCTAGAAACATTCCTTCAACATATTAAATCTTGCTAAAACAGTAACAATTTGCTTAGCCACTTTTTATTGGAAAGCTTGAAGTCTTCAAGTTTTTGTCATTCAGTTTGTTAATGTTGATTTCAGTTGTAGTTATTGCACTGCATGAAGGTGACCTAATGTTTTGTTGAATACAGAACAAGTAACCGTATTTATTTGTGGTTGATGATGATATTTTTCAGGCTCTGGAAATCAATGAGTTCACCGGCCTCAGGTTCTGTGACTTCAGGAACACGAGCGGCCAAGAAGAGTGAGTCTGAAGCTGCACGACATGCTGATCACTGGCTGTTTCTATCCAAAGTTTCAAATTTAACTTGGAATATGGCATAAATATACACATGCTTACATTATTTATATATACATATATATGTATACACTCTGGAGTACAGTAATAACTTGTATCTCAAGCATAATCCGTTCGAGGACGAACACGTAACTCGAGTTCCTCACAATACAATACAGAAGTGTAGTGTTTGTTCCCGTGTTGTGTATTGATAGACTCAGAAGCTCATATTTATTATTATTGAACACTCATAACTCGTGCTGCTCCCAGCTTAATACTGGTGAATCACTCGTTGCCCCCGGTAACCCCCGCTGTAAAACCAAGCTGCCTCTAGTGGAGATATTATGCAATTACCCATAAATGTATATAACACACACCACAGGAAGACTCGCGAAAGATGCGTAGGGAAGTCGACGAACACTTGAAGTGAAGGAGTGAGGCGTCTGTAAGCTGCTTGTATCTCAAATATTTACTCGTATGTTAAAGCAAAACCTTGTATCTCAAATATTTACTCATATCTCAAAGCAAAAATGCTCATATCTTGGAATACTCGTCTGTTGGGACACTCATATCTCAAGGTGTTACTGTATTCATTAAATATAATAGTTTCTAATTGACCTTCCACTCGTTAACAAACCTCAAGATCATGTTCTTCCTCACGGCAGATGTACCAGTGGCGAGGAGTTCCTGCAGGAACAGGGCATTGATTATTCAGCCTGGGGTTTGTGGCAGAATCATTTGGCTCTGGGAATCATGACCTTCATCTTCCTGGTCATCGCTTACCTCAAACTGCGGTTCATCAAGAAATTCACATAAAGCCAGATTCGTCGTCTTCCTAATTACACTCCCTACTAAATCATAAACACAGTAGACAGCGCTTTTAAACTGAACCAATCATTGTATGTGGAATTCATGCAACTACAGCAATCGTCCTCCTGACAGGCATTAATATGAAGCATTTACTTTGCTCAGGTATATTGTTCTTTAAAAAACTATTTTAATATCTTTCAGACCAAAGATATTAAAATAAAAGGTTTTTTTTTTGTATGTGGATTGTTGCCAGTGGAGTAACTCCAGATTGAGACATTTTAGTTAATTTTGTTTGTTGCATATGTTTTTCTATGACACTACTACTGTAACATTCATTTACATATATTTTGTTAATTACTTTTTATTAAACAGTGTTCTCTTAAAAATGTTTAGATTGTCGTAATCATTTTGGTGTACTTATACATACAATCATTCATTTACATTCATATTCATGCATTCATTCATACACACACTGACTGACATTCATACACTCATATGTACATTCATACATGCACTCACTCATGCACTCATTCATTCATTCATACATATATTCATACATACACACACACTCTACAGTATGAATGTGTGTGTGTGAATGAATGTATGCATGTGTGAATGATTGTATGAATGAGTGAGTGCGTGCATTCATGTTTGTATGAATGAGTGTATGCATGTATGTATATATGGATGAATGAATTTGTGTGAATGAATGTATGAATATCATTCATTCACACACGCATTCATTCATTACACACACATTCATACTTGCACACATTAATTCATACATGTAATCATTCATTCATTCACACAAATTCATTCATAGACACATTCATCCATACATACATACACTAATACATTCATTCATGCACGCACGCACGCACTCATTCATTCATTCATACATGCATACATTCATTCACACACACACACATTCATACACACACACTCATTCATACACTCATACACATGCACGCACTCACTCATACACGCACTCATTCATTCATACGATATATTCATACACATTCATTCACACGCGCATGCATACATAGATACATTCATACATTCATTAATTCATGCACATTCACACATTCATTCACACATACACTCATAGATTAATTCATTCATTCATACATTCATGCATTCATTCATTCACTCACACACACACTCATTCACTCATACATGCATTCATATACATGCATTCATACACATGTACGCACGTACTCATGCACGCACTCCATTCATGCATTCATTCACACACACACTCATTCATTCAGTCATACATACATTCATACACTCATACATTCATACACTCATGCACGCACTCATTCATTCATACATACATATATTCATACACACACGCATGCATACATAGAATCATTCATACACACATTCATTCATTCATGCATTCATTCACACACACTCATTCAGTCATACATACATGCATACACTCATACATTCATACACTCATGCACGCACGCAGTCATTCATTCATACATATATTCATACACACGCATGCATACATACATTCCTTCACACACACTCATTCAGTCATACATACATTCATATACATACATGCATACACTCATACATTCATACACATGCACGCACGCAGTCATTCATTCATACATATATTCATACACACGCATGCATACATAGATTCATTCACACACACTCATTCACTCATACATTCATGCATTCATTCACACACACTCATTCACTCATACATTTATATACATACACTCATGCACGCACGCACTCATACACGCACTCATTCATTCATACATGCATACATTCAATCATTCACACATTCAATCATTCATACACGCATGCACTCATGCATTCATACATGCATACATTCATTCACACACACACTCATTCACACATTCATTCATACACTCATACATTAATTCATTCATACATACACACCCATTCATACATACACACATTCGTTCATGCATTCATTCACACATACATACATTCATTCATTCATACACACACTCATACATTCATACACGCATTCATTCATCCATACACTCATACATACATTCATATACATACAATCATTTACTCATACATTAATATTCATATACATGCATACACTCATACATTCATACACGCATTCATCCATACACTCATACATTAATTCAGTTATACACTCATACATTAATATTCATATACATGCATACACTCATACATTCATACACGCATTCATTCATCCATACACTCATACATTAATTCAGTCATACACTCACATACATTCATATACATACATGCATACAATCATTTACTCATACTTTAATATTCATATACATGCATACACTCATACATTCATACACATGCACGCACTCATACAATCATTCACTCATACACACATTCATTCATACACACACACTTATTCATTAATTAATTCATACATGCATTCATTCATACATTAAACCATTCACACACAAATTCATTCACACACACATTCATTCAATCACTCACACATACATTTATACATAGATACATTAATTCATACACACGCTCATTCATTAATTCATTCACACACATACAGGCATTCATACATTGATTCAAACACACAAATTCATTCACTCATACATACATTCACTCATACATTCAGCCATTCATACACATACATTCACACACACATTCATACATACACATTCATTCATACATTCAGCCATTCACACACTCATACATCCATTCATCCGAACTCTCATACATTCATACACTCATTCATACACTAATTCATTCATTCATACATTCACACATTTACACACACTCATTCACTCATACATACAAACATGCATACATTAATTCATTTATACACACATTAATTCATTAATTCATACACATACATTCATTCATTCATACATGCAGCCATTCATACACATACATTCACACACACACACACACATTCATTTATACACACATACATTCATACACACACACTCATTCACACATACATTCAATCACACACACACACACACACACACACACACACACACACACACACACACACACATCCCTTCATTCACACACACATTCACATACTCATTCACTCATACGTACATACATGCATTCATCCATACACTCATGCACGCACTCATTCATTCAAACACACATACACTCATACACACATACACACATACACTCATACATTCATTCATACATTCATTAATTCACTCATACATACACACACACATTAATACACGCATACATTTATACACGCATTCATTCATTCATTAATACATTCAACCATTCTTACACAAATTCATACATGCATTCATTCACACACACTCATTCATACACACATTCACTCATGCATACATACATTCATACATATATTCATACACACACACACACACACACACACACACACATTCATTCATACACACATTCATACATGCAAAGATTAATTTATATACACACACATTCATACATTCATGCATTCATTCACACATACATTCAATCACACAAACACATCCATTAATTCATCCAAACACTTATACATTCATTCATTCACACACACTCATTCACTCATACATACATACATTCATACTTACATATTCATACACACACTAATACATTCATACACGCATTCATTCATACATTTAGCCATTCACACACACATACATTCGAACACACACACACATCCATTCATTCACACACACACATTCACTCATACATACAAACATGCATACACTCATACACACATACATTCATTCATACATGCATACATTCATTCATACTCACATTCATGCATACATTCATACATTCACACACACACACACACACTCACACACTCATTCACTCATACACACATATATTAATTCACTCATACACACATACATTCATTCATACATTCATTCATACACACATACTCATACACGCATACATTTATACACACATTAATTCATTCACTCATATATTCATTCATTAATACATTCAACCATTCTTACACAAATTCATACATTCATACATAAATTCATACACACACGCTCTCATTCATTCATACATGTAATCATTAATTCATTCATACACATGCATTCACGCACATTCATTCATACATGTAATCATTCATTCACACACACATTCACATACACTCATTCACTCATACATACATATATTCATACTTACACAATCATACACACACACACTCATTCATTCATACATTCATACACACACTCATTCATTCATACATACATTCATTCATACTTACACATTCATACACACACACACACTAATTCATTCATACATTCACACACTCATTCATTCACACACACATACATTCGATCACACACACACACACACACATCCAAACACTCATTCATACATTCATTCATACACTCATACATACATACTCATACACGCACACATTTATACACACATTCATTCATTCACTCATATATTCATTCATTAATACATTCAACCATTCTTACACAAATTCATACATTCATACATAAATTCATACACATACACACACGCTCTCATTCATTCATACATGTAATAATTAATTCATTCATACACATGCATTCATGCACATGCATTCACGCACATGCATTCATACATGTAATCATTCATTCATTCACACACATTCACATACACTCATTCACTCATACATACATATATTCATACTTACACATTCATACACACACACTCATTCATTCATACAGATTCATTTGTGACAGATTCTTACACAAATTCATACATACATTCATACTCATACATGTAATCATTCATTCATACATACATTCATTCACACACACTCATTCATACACACATTCACTCATGCATACATACATTCATACACACATTCATGCAAAGATTCATTTATTCACACACACACTAATACATTCATACACACACCCACACTAATACATTCATACACGCATTCATTCATACACACTCATTCATTCATACATACACACATTCACTCATACATACATACATTCATGCACACACAGATTCATTTGTGACAGATTCTTACACAAATTCATACATACATTCATTCACACACACTCACTCTAATACATTGATACACGCATTCATTCATACATTCAGCCATTCACTCACACACACACACACCCATTCATTCATACATTCATTCACACACACATTCACTCATACATACAAGCATGCATACACTCATTCATACATGCATACATACACTCATACACATACATTCATCCAAACACTCATACACTCATGCACGCACGCACTCATTCATTCATACATGCATTCATACAATCATTCATTCATGCATACATACTCATTATTCATTATTCATTCATACATATATTCATACACACACACACACACACTAATTCATTCATACACATACATTCACACACACACATTCATGCATACATGCATTCATTCATTCATTCACACACATACACATCCAAAGACTCATTCATACACTCATTCACTCATACATATACATGCACACATTCATATACACATTCATTCATTCACTCATATATTCATTCATTAATACATTCAACCATTCTTACACAAATTCATACATACATTCATTCATACACACATAAATTCATACACGCTCTCATTCATTCATACATGTATTCATTCATTCACACACACATCCAAAGACTCATTCATACACACTCATACACATTCATTCATTCACTCATAACTTCATTAATACATTCAACCATTATTACACAAATTCATACATACATTAATTCATACTCATACATGTAATCATTCATTCATACATTCATTCACACACACTCATCCATACACACATTCACTCATCCATACAAACATGCGTACACTCATTCATACATGCATACATGCATACACTCATACACATACATTCATCCAAACACTCATACACTCATGCACGCACACACACACACACACATTAATTCATTCATACACATACATTCACACACATTCGATCACACACACATCCAAAGACACATTCATACACTCATTCACTCATACATATACATGCACACATTCATTCATTCACTCATATATTCATTCATTAATACATTCAACCATTCTTACACAAATTCATACATACATTCATACACACAAATTCATACACACGCTCTCATTCATTCATACATGTAATCATTAATTCATTCATACACACATGCATTCACTCATTCATTCACACACACATTCACACACACTCATTCACTCATACATACATTCATACTTACACATTCATACACACACACTAATACATTCATACACACATTAATTCATACATACACACATTCACTCATACATACATTCATTGATACACAGATTCATTTGTGACAGCTTCTTACACAAATTCATTCATTCATACATTCATTCACACACACATTCACTCATGCATACATTCATTCATACACACACATTCATACATGCACAGATTCATTTATACACACACACACACACACACTAATACATTCATAGAAGAAATGTTACATTTATATAGCGCTTTTCCAGAGCTCAAAGCGCTTTACATAGTACGGGGGAAATCTCCTCAACCACCACCAATGTGCAGCATCCACCAGGATGATGCGACGGCAGCCATATTGCGCCAGAACGCTCACCACACACCAGCTTAATGGTGGAGAGGAGACAGAGCAATGAAGCCAATTATAGTATACGGGGGATTAGTAGGCCATGATGGATGGGCAAATTTGTCCAGGATGCCGGGGTTAAATCCCTACTCTTGCGAAGGACATCCTGGGATTTTTAACGACCACAGAGAGTCGGGACCTCGGTTTAACGTCTCATCCGAAAGACGGTGCTTGTTGCAGTACAGTGTCCCCGTCACTAAACTGGGGCGGTAGGACCCACACAGACCACAGGCTGAGCACCCCCTGCTGGCCACCTAACACCACTTCCAGCAGCAACCTAGTTTTTCCAGGTCTCCCATCCAGGTACTGACCAGCTCAACCCTGCTTAGCTTCAGTGGGCAACCAGTCTTAGGCTACAGGGTGATATGGCTGCTATCACACACACACATTCATTCATTCATACACACACACATCCATTAATTCATCCAAACACTCACATATTCATACACTCATACATACATTCATTCATTCACACACACTCATACATTCATACATTCATACTTACACATTCATACACACACACACACACACACTAATACATTCATACACTCATTCATTCATACATACATTCAGCCATTCACACACATACATTCAAACAAACACACACACACACACACACACTCATTCATTCACACACACACACAAACATGCATACACTCATTCATGCATGCACGCATTCATTCATACATACATTCAGCCATTCACACACATACATTCAAACAAACAAACAAACACACACACACACACACACACATTCATCCAAACACTCATGCACGCACTCATACACGCACTCATTCATTCATACATGCATACATACTCATTATTCATTAATCATTCATACATATATTCATACTTACACACACATTAATTCATTCATACACATACATTCATGCATACATGCATTCATTTATTCACACGATCACACACACATCCAAAGACTCATTCATACACACACACACACACACACACACACACACATTCATTCACTCATACACACGTGCATTCACGAACACACTCACATTCATTCATTCACACATCCATCCATAAATTCATATACATACATTTGTTCATACACACATTCATTCATACACACACATATATTCATTAATTCATACATGCATTCATTCATACATTAAACCATTCACACAGAAATTCATTCACTCATACATTAATGATTCATATATACATTCACTCATTCATACACACACATTCCTTCACACACATACATTCATTCGCACACACACACACACACACACACTCATTCCCACACACATTCTTTCATACATACACACAGACTCATTCATACACACATTCATTTATACATACCGTATTTATTCGAGTATATCGCGCACACGTGTATAACGCGCACCCCTAATTTTCGATTAAAAATCAGTATAAAATTTTGTTTCACACCAAACATTGTAATTGACAAAAAACGTTGTTGAACACGTGCAGCCATGATAAAAAACATTTATTTATTGTATAACATATACTTATATAACATATATAACTTATATAACATATATTTATTGACAACATAAACTAATGAACACAATACCGAAAGAGAATTAAAGGTAAAAATATTTATTTAAAATCCTTCGACGTCAGATTCCTCATCAGAGACACTAAAGAGTTGCTCCCATTCTTCTGGAGTTAATTTTTCATCAGTGTCCGTCCATTTTATTGCTGATGCCTGTCTTCACAAAAAACACAAAATGCCTGTCTTCTCCGTAACGTGTGGGTGAGGAAATGAAGCGGCGAGGCGTTTTTTGTTCTTCGCCCTCACGTACAGTGAGAGGCTGCAGTCTGTGTTACGGGATGTAATGTATCATGCAATCGGCAATCGATTGCTTTGGGCTATGTTGCGGTTGTTGCCGCGGTTTGTTTGAATACAGTTGCTGAATTGCACTCACGAGTCTGCCTTTTATTTTATGCATATATTGCTACTTAAACAGCCTGTAAAATGCGCAGCGCGAACTCGCAATTTGCCGGCGCCATCAAAGGACCGGCCGTCAAAACAAACCTCACCCCAGCCCAGCCCAGCCCTCGTGCATAACGCGCATCCCTAACTTTGATTTATTTTTTTGGTAGAAAATTTTGCGCGTTATACTCGAATAAATACGGTATATTCATACTTACACACTCATTCATACAGGGAGTGCAGAATTATTAGGCAAATGAGTATTTTGACCACATCATCCTCGTTATGCATGTTGTCTTACTCCAAGCTGTATAGGCTGGAAAGCCTACTACCAATTAAGCATATTAGGTGATGTGCATCTCTGTAATGAGAAGGGGTGTGGTCTAATGACATCAACACCCTATATCAGGTGTGCATAATTATTAGGCAACTTCCTTTCCTTTGGCAAAATGGGTCAAAAGAAGGACTTGACCGGCTCAGAAAAGTCAAAAATAGTGAGATATATTGCAGAGGGATGCAGCAGTCTTAAAATAGCCAAGCTTCTGAAGCGTGATCATCGAACAATCAAGCGTTTCATTCAAAATAGTCAACAGGGTCGCAAGAAGCGTGCGGAAAAGCCAAGGCGCAAAATAACTGCCCGTGAACTGAGAAAAGTCAAGCGTGCAGCTGCCAAGATGCCACTTGCCACCAGTTTGGCCATATTTCAGAGCTGCAACATCACTGGAGTGCCCAAAAGCACAAGGTGTGCAATACTAGAGACATGGCCAAGGTAAGAAAGGCAGAAAGTCGACCACCACTGAACAAGACACACAAGCTGAAACGTCAAGACTGGGCCAAGAAATATCTCAAGACTGATTTTTCTAAGGTTTTATGGACTGATGAAATGAGAGTGAGTCTTGATGGGCCCGTGGCTGGATTGGTAAAGGGCAGAGAGCTCCAGTCCGACTCAGACGCCAGCAAGGTGGAGGTGGAGTACTGGTTTGGGCTGGTATCATCAAAGATGAGCTTGTGGGGCCTTTTCGGGTTGAGGATGGAGTCAAGCTCAACTCCCAGTCCTACTGCCAGTTTCTGGAAGACACCTTCTTCAAGCAGTGGTACAGGAAGAAGTCTGCATCCTTCAAGAAAAACATGATTTTCATGCAGGACAATGCTCCATCACACGCGTCCAAGTACTCCACAGCGTGGCTGGCAAGAAAGGGTATAAAAGAAGAAAATCTAATGATATGGCCTCCTTGTTCACCTGATCTGAACCCCATTGAGAACCTGTGGTCCATCATCAAATGTGCGATTTACAAGGAGGGAAAACAGTACACCTCTCTGAACAGTGTCTGGGAGGCTGTGGTTGCTGCTGCACGCAATGTTGATGGTGAACAGATCAAAACACTGACAGAATCCATGGATGGCAGGCTTTTGAGTGTCCTTGCAAAGAAAGGTGGCTATATTGGTCACTGATTTGTTTTTGTTTGGTTTTTGAATGTCAGAAATGTATATTTGTGAATGTTGAGATGTTATATTGGTTTCACTGGTAAAAATAAATAATTGAAATGGGTATAAATTTGTTTTTTGCTAAGTTGCCTAATAATTATGCACAGTAATAGTCACCTGCACACACAGATATCCCCCTAAAATAGCTAAAACTAAAAACTACTTAAAATATTGATACAAAAATATTCAGCTTTGATATTAATGAGTTTTTTGTGTTCATTGAGAACATGGTTGTTGTTCAATAATAAAATTAATCCTCAAAAATACAACTTGCCTAATAATTCTGCACTCCCTGTACATACACACACACATTTCATACATTCATTCATACACATACATGCATACACACACACTCATTCCTGTAATCATTCATTCACACATAAATTCATTCATACACACATTCATTCATCCATACACTCATACATTTATTCATTCACTCATACATTCACACAAACACTCATTCATACACTCATACACATTCATTCACACACACACACACACACACATACACATTCATTCACACACACATACACATTCATTCATTCTTTCATACACTCATACATACATTCGTATACAAACTCATACACACCCATTCATGCGCACACTCATTCATTCACTCACACATACATGCATTCATTCAAGTCAAGTCACCTTTACTTATATAGCGCTTTTTACAATACAGATTGTTTCAAAGCAGTTTTACAGTGCTCACATGAAAACATTATAAACTAAGTTTGTTTGGCTGAACGGCAGCCTTAAAAGAGCAGGCGAATTAATACAATTGATGAATATTAAGTTATGATTATTGATCGATTTCATTCACACACTAATACATTCATACATTTGTTCACACACACACAAACACATTCATTCATGTAATCATTCATTCACACACATTCATTCATCCATACACTCATACACACATACATTAATTCATACATACATTCACACAAACACACACACACATACACATGCATTCACACACACACACACTCACACATTCATTTTTTCATACACTCATACATACATTCATACACACGCACACATTCACTCATACACACATGCATTCATTCACACAGACTCATTCATACACACGTGCATTCACACACACACACATTAATTCACTCATACACACATTAATCCATAAATTCATATACATACATTTATACAGGCGTACATTTGTTCATACACACACATATATATTCATTCATACATGCATTCATTCTTTCATACACACATACATTTATACACACATTTATACAGGCATTCATTCATTCATACACATTCTCACACACCCATTCATTCATTCACTCGTAAAATCATTCACTCATACATACATTCACACACTTACTCATACACACATAAATTCATTCATTCATTCATTCACACACACACACACACACATTCACTCCCACATTCATGCATATATATAGTGCAAAAAACTTTATTACCATTATTAGTGTATATCAAACTACAAAATTACAAATAAAAACAACATTCAATCTGTTAAACCAATCTTACAGCAATATTTGGTTATTTTCATCATATCAGCGCTATTAATGTTAAATACATCTTTTTGTAATGACTGATGTTAGTCGAAAAGAATCATTGATACAATTCTCAATTATTGCACTAATTCTTATAATTATTGCATTATTATTATTCATATTTACTAAATATTTTTATAGCATCAGATAAAATTATGGTTAATTTTTTTTAAATGAGAATCTTTAAATTCATTACAGCTACACTTCATTCATACACAAACAAAATATTTATAATTAATCAAATTACACAAATGTTCAAACTTTCATAAAATGGAGAGGATCTATAATGCAGTAAACAATGTGCTCAAAAGAAAACTAGTTTAGACAGCTGTGTTCATAAGCTTTTTTATACACACACACACAAGATCTAAACACAGATATTGTCCCTTTCACTCACTGCTGTTCATCAATCATACAGACGCCAGGTGAAGGTTCAGTCAGTGTCGTCATCAGCGCCACTCTTCCTGCATCACACACACACACACACTAATAACTTTAGAAGTCAAAAGAGCTTTAGTGAAATGTTTGCAAAGATAAAGACACAGAGCCGCTGGTGTTCACCTGTGTGAGCAGCACATCAGGCATCGGCCGCGGGTCTCGCTCACACTGAAGCGGCCGGATTCAGGAGGGTCTTTACACTGCATGATGAACGCCTGAAGATCCGACACGGGCTCCCCGTCCAACCGCTGGTGCTGCGACAAACCATCAGAAGCACACACACTTTATGCAGATCCGGAGTAAGAAGAGCATTTAAACTCAAGGGGTTCTTCACGATACGACGATTCTAGCAACAAAACTGATTGAAAAGTACATTAAATCAGAAGAGTGTGTGAGCGGAGTCTCACTACACAACCAAACCCATCTCTGTACTTGTGTAATGACAATAAAGTTGAATCTAATCTAATCTCAAATCAGAGCCAATCAGAAGAGCGTGTGGGCGGAGTCTCACTGCACAACCAAAACCTTCTCAAATTAGAGCCAATCAGAAGAGATGGTGGGCGGAGTCTCACTGCACAACCAAATCCATCCCAAATCACAGCCAATAAGAAGAGCGTGTGGGCGGAGTATCACTGCACAACCAAATCCATCCCAAATCACAGCCAATAAGAAGAGCGTGTGGGCGGAGTCTCACTGCACAACCAAATCCATCTCTGTACTTGTGTAATGACAATAAAGTTGAATCTAATCTAATCTCAAATCAGAGCCAATCAGAAGAGCATGTGGGTGGAGTCTCACTGCACAACCAAATACATCTCAAATCACAGCCAATCAGAAGAGCGTGTGGGTGGAGTCTCACTGCACAACCAAATCCATCCCAAATCTCAGCCAATCAGAAGAGATGGTGGGCGGAGTCTCACTGCTCAAATAAATCCATCTCAAATCACAGCCAATCAGAAGAGCATGTGGGTGGAGTCTCACTGCACAACCAAATCCATCCCAAATCTCAGCCAATCAGAAGAGATGGTGGGCGGAGTCTCACTGCTCAAATAAATCCATCTCAAATCACAGCCAATCAGAAGAGCGTGTGGGTGGAGTCTCACTGCACAACCAAATCCATCCCAAATCTCAGCCAATCAGAAGAGATGGTGGGCGGAGTCTCACTGCTCAAATAAATCCATCTCAAATCACAGCCAATCAGAAGAGCATGTGGGCGGAGTCTCACTGCACAACCAAATCCATCCCAAATCACAGCCAATCAGAAGAGATGGTGGGCGGAGTCTCACTGCTCAAATAAATCCATCCCAAATCACAGCCAATCAGAAGAGCATGTGGGCGGAGTCTCACTGCACAACCAAATCCATCCCAAATCACAGCCAATCAGAAGAGATGGTGGGCGGAGTCTCACTGCTCAAATAAATCCATCTCAAATCACAGCCAATCAGAAGAGCATGTGGGCGGAGTCTCACTGCACAACCAAATCCATCCCAAATCACAGCCAATCAGAAGAGATGGTGGGCGGAGTCTCACTGCTCAAATAAATCCATCCCAAATCACAGCCAATCAGAAGAGCATGTGGGCGGAGTCTCACTGCACAACCAAATCCATCTCAAATCACAGCCAATCAGAAGAGATGGTGGGCGGAGTCTCACTGCTCAAATAAATCCATCCCAAATCACAGCCAATCAGAAGAGCATGTGGGCGGAGTCTCACTGCACAACCAAATCCATCCCAAATCACAGCCAATCAGAAGAGATGGTGGGCGGAGTCTCACTGCTCAAATAAATCCATCCCAAATCACAGCCAATCAGAAGAGCATGTGGGCGGAGTCTCACTGCACAACCAAATCCATCTCAAATCACAGCCAATCAGAAGAGATGGTGGGCGGAGTCTCACTGCTCAAATAAATCCATCCCAAATCACAGCCAATCAGAAGAGCATGTGGGTGGAGTCTCACTGCACAACCAAATACATCTCAAATCACAGCCAATCAGAAGAGCGTGTGGGCGGAGTCTCACTGCACAACCAAATCCATCCCAAATCACAGCCAATCAGAAGAACGTGTGGGCGGAGTCTCACTGCACAACCAAAACTTTCTCAAATTAGAGCCAATCAGAAGAGCGTGTGGGCGGAGTCTCACTGCACAACCAAATCCATCCCAAATCACAGCCAATCAGAAGAGCGTGTGGGCGGAGTCTCACTGCACAACCAAATCCATCCCAAATCACAGCCAATCAGAAGAGCATGTGGGCGGAGTCTCACTGCACTTGCAAAAATGATTATAAAAGAACGTTTGTGTAACATTACAAGAGTAAAGTTATTAAATTTTAAATTAGATAACATATTGGTGTTTCTTTGGGTTTCCAGTAACACTTCAAGATCCAGCAGGTCCAAAAACTTTTATCTTATTTTATAATGATGAAAGAATAGAAGAGTAAGGATGCGGTGTTTCAGTCAGCGGTTCTCTCACCTTGATGGTGTCGTAGGTGTCGGTGATGAGCGTGATGAACAGACTGAGCACCATGTAGATGAACAGAGACACGAACGTGTAGAGATACAAGCGGCTGAAGAGCCACACCACGTAACTCTTCTTCTGCATCTTCTTGAAAGTGGCGAACATGTCGTCGCCGTTGATGAGGGAGAACAGACTCTCGGACACCAAGTTAAACGTCCGGAACTGATGGAAAACAACATACAAATCATCAGAACGATGCGCTTCACATTCCTGACAGTAGATGGCGATGTAAGACTGAGCAGAATTGCATGGGGAATATTTTTGGCTTCACAGTCCTACTGAAAAAGATTTTGGCCGTGAAACTTCGCCGAACAATGGTAAATGTGATCGAACGTGGCTTGCAATTTGTATTAGTAAATTTATTGCCAAAACGTTCACTCTGTTTTTTTATTGTTTTTTTTATATTGTTACAAACATTTAATGGCCTCCAGAATATATTGTTGTATGAATATCTGAAGACACAATGTATATTAATACACACATTACGTCTAAAGCGTCACAGTCGTTTCCTCGTCACGTGTGCAACATTTCATTCAGTAACGGTTTTGATTTCAATGCTGTTTAATGTGGATTGATTGATTTGTTGTGTATCAGCAATGCTTCTGTCGCTCGTTTCTGCTTCTTCTTCGCCTGTTTTTATCAGGATATTCTTCCCTCTTTCTGAAGAGGTGTAACAGCGCCCCCTGCCGTATAACAGTGGAAACATGGATTCAGTCAATGGCCGGGAAAGAGTTAATCGTTTAAGGAAACTCAGTTTAAACATTTATTTTTGGAACTTCTACTGTTTGTTTTTATCCGATTACATTGTATTTCTGATAATATTCTTCTTCAGATACACCCCTTTTTTCTTACCAATTCACATAGGCTTGTTTAAAAGGCAGTGTGAGCGCGAGTTGTGTGCCGTTGTGACCTCTGACCTTGGTGTGGTAGGGTCCCAGCACGATCCAGCCGCAGAAGCAGTACCCGAGGTAAATCATGGCCGCGCAGCAGGAGAAACGGAGGACGTTCGGAAACGCCGCTCGCATCGTGATGATGAGGATCTGACCGGAGGAAACCACACAACCAGTCAACAGAGGGCGCTGTCTCTCACACACACACACACACACACACACACACACACTGCTGTTGCTGAAGGAACGGATGAAAGTCCTTCTCCATACTGATAAACAGACAAATAATTCAGTTTTAGGGCAAGAAATTGGATGCAACTATTAAACACATATCTATAATAATATTAGAGACTTACAATAAGGTCTCATTTGTTAACATTAATTAATGCATTAACCAGCAACATTTTTTAGACCATTTATTAACTTTTGCTAATGTTAGTTAAAAATATTCATGCTAGTTCACAGTGCATTAACTAATATTAAAAGATACTGTTGATCTTAATGTTAAGATTAATAAATGTTTTTCTTAATTCATGTTAACTAACGAAGTCAAATTAAAAATGTTAACTAATGAAACCTTGAAGTGCTATTAAATGTAAATATTGACCACTATATGCTCTTTAAAAAACTACAAATTACACCAGCTAAAATATCTAGTATCGGTAGTATAATAACTTGTACCCAGTTTCGAATTCAATACAAAATTCTACTACTTGTCTACAAATCTCTAAATAATCTGGCTCCCTCCTACCTGACCGATCTTCTCCACCCTTACACCCCCATGAGAGAACTGAGATCGGAGGATAAACTCCTCTTAAAGCTTTTGAAGTGATTTGTGTAGATTTAATTCAACTGCCGTTTGGGTTGCTTTACATTATTTATAACTTAAGAGTTTGACTAAGATATTTAGTGCTTTTAAACTTACATTCATTCATTTATTCAAAGCGATTGCATCACATTCAAGAAACACATTGACATTCTAATCAGTTCTTGCTTTCCCTGGGAATCGAACCCATGACCATGATGTTGCAAGCGCTGCTCTCTACTGTTAGAGACACAGGAAAGCTGCTTGATTTTTTACTACTCAAAAGCTCATTGCAGTGATTTAAATATGATGTGAACACACACTATCTCATCAGATATTTTTCTTAATAAGCAACACTATGATGCATTTCAACAGCTTTCATGTTTCAAGAAGCAGAAATTCCCAAACCAATCCGTTCTCCTGAAAACTGCAGTGAGAAGTGAGAACGAGCAGGTCGTACGTTGTATTTTTTTAAGTATCCCATGTAGCGCAAGACCCCGATCCACACGAGCATGGTGCCGCTGCCCAGCAGAATACTGCACACATCATAACTCGCCACGGCCTGAGAACACACACACACACACACACACACACACACACACACACGCACGTCAATGACAAGAGTCAATTCACTGATTCAACTACATCATGCAAAAGATTAAGAGATTTAGAATGGATTCATTTGATTAAAAATACAGCTACACTGAGAAACTTTTATATGTGAATATATAGTAAAGTGTCTTTTATTCCTGTGATTAAAGCTGAATTTATTAGATGATAAATACAGTAAAACAGTGTAATATTATATCAGTGTAAAACAGCTGTTTTCTATGTGAATATATAGTAAAGTGTTATTTATTCCTGTGATTAAAGCTGAATTTATTAGATGATAAATACAGTAAAACAGTGTAATATTATATCAGTGTAAAACAGCTGTTTTCTATGTGAATATATAGTAAAGTGTCATTTATTCCTGTGATTAAAGCTGAATTTATTAGATGATAAATACAGTAAAACAGTGTAATATTATATCAGTGTAAAACAGCTGTTTTCTATGTGAATATATAGTAAAGTGTCATTTATTCCTGTGATTAAAGCTGAATTTATTAGATGATAAATACAGTAAAACAGTGTAATATTATATCAGTGTAAAACAGCTGTTTTCTATGTGAATATATAGTAAAGTGTCATTTATTCCTGTGATTAAAGCTGAATTTATTAGATGATAAATACAGTAAAACAGTGTAATATTATATCAGTGTAAAACAGCTGTTTTCTATGTGAATATATAGTAAAGTGTCATTTATTCCTGTGATTAAAGATGAATTTATTAGATGATAAATACAGTAAAACAGTGTAATATTATATCAGTGTAAAACAGCTGTTTTCTATGTGAATATATAGTAAAGTGTCATTTATTCCTGTGATTAAAGTTGTGTTTTCAGCATCATTACTGCAGTCTTCAGTGTCACATAATCTTCACAGATACTCTGATGATTTGATGATCAACACACATTTATTATTTTCATCATACTTCTGTAGAATTCATGATATATTTAAAAGATTTTGTATTCTTTGATGAATAGAAATTTCAAAACAATAGTATTTAAAACGGAACATTACAAATGTAATTACTGTAACTCCTGTTCAATTTAACGCATCCTTCCTGAATCAAAGTTAATCTCTTTAAAAAGAAAGACTGACCCAATCTACTGAACAGCACTGGACAGATGTCTGACCTTCAGCTGGATGATGATCTTCAGCAGAGAGCCAGAGATGGTCAGCACGTCACTGAGGATGATGAGCACGCACCAGCCGCTGATGAACTCCACGCGGTCGGAGAAGGACACGCGTTTGCTGCAGCGACGGGACACGAACCGGGCGTACTCCTGCAGATCAGATGAACGTGCGATCACGGCCGGAACTTTGACTGGTTACAAATAAACTCTCATACCATTTCTGCAATCACGTCACAGTAAGGTCTCGTTAACATTAATGTACTAACTAATATGAATATCAATGAGCAATACATTCGTTACAGTATTTATTCATCTATATAACGTTAATAAAATCCAGCTGATTATTCATGTTAGCTCACAGTGCATATGAATAATGTATTAGTAACTGTTGAAATGAACATTAAGATTAATAAACGTTTAAATCATATTAACTGAAGTAGTAACTAATGAAACTTTACCAAAATATTTAGACCAACATTTAAGATTTATGCATTTGAAATGCATTTAATAATTCCACTCATTTGGAGTTTTAACATAAAAAAACAATAATAATAACTTAACGTGATGCATATTTCCCAGTCATGCATAAATTAAACCGGTTAGATTTTTGCACTCAAACAAATCATGCCAGAGTTATTTAAAACTATTTGAATAATCATATTGAGTCAGCATAAAAAAAATAATTACATTAAAATATTCATTTACTAGTTAAATACATGTAATCGCTTCACAATGTGTGGAACGATGTTTAATTAGTTCAAATGCACTCGACTGAAACAAATCGGATTTAACGATGAAACATACAGTGCTTATTGTTTTTAAAACACATTCAATATATTAGTGCGGTTACACAAACCTGCCCAGTTTTATCATGTTGAGTGTGACAGAAAACATCATATGACTGGAATATAAACCTTTATGGCATGTTTTTGTCCTCTTTGGATCCTGACTGTGTAAATCACCTTCAGCAGAGTTTGTTTCATGGCAAGCGATTTTCTTTTAATCTCAATGATTAATTGCACAAACATCCTGAACCCACAACGGGAACTCACGAGCTGCAGCAGAAGTCCAGCTTTGAGCGAGCGCGAGCAGAGCAGCAGCGACAGCGCCAGAATCACAATCACCGCGCCGTCAAACACAACCATGACATACATGTTCCTCGCCGCTGCACACACAACACACACACACACACATGCGTTAGCATCAGTGTGAGACACTGCAGATCAATGCCTTCATAACGCGCTGCAGAGAAAACATCCAGAACACACATTTCAGTCTTTGTTTTTTTGCACTTTACCTACTTGCATCTGTATATTTCAACTACGATACACATCTTTAAAGAGTTTTTCCTTCATTTCAGCTGAACTTACAGGATTATTCCTGACTATATTCTGCAGGATTTTACTGAGCGGTTTCTTCACATTTCATGCACACTCATTTATATGTCAGTTTATTCATAAAAACGTGGCGAAAATTTTTTGTCTGTTAACAGTTTTTCTGATTTATGGAGCGATAAGAACAATATCCAAAAATCCCTCAATAAAATCCTTTAACATTAATATTTTAACAAAATCAAAGAAGGATTTTGAACTTCCTCCAATATTCACATTAATGTTCTAGAAATGTGTGCGATTAGTGCGTATTTCAAAAAACCTTTGCACATTTAAATATTTTAGAAAACGTTATTAAAAAAGTTTATATTTCTTCCCCAAGCTATTCACCTGTGCTGTTTTAACGACGATAGATTTCTTCGATCACAATCACAGGGATTTTACAATAAACTTGATTGGTTGGAGCGCAAGTTCATTTTTCATTAGAACATTCCAGTCCAACTTCAAGATCTTTCACTTTTTACATCCTGTAAATGTTTTAATCATTGTATCAGAATAAATGATTATTAAAGCTGAAGGCCGCTTACGTTTCATAGGAAAACTTTCTTAAATGGCAACCTAAGCGTATTCATTTATTAAAAGTAAAAGTTTAAGGGTTTGCACATCAGAAATGCAGTCAGTAAAGAGTGGAGGATCATGGGAAAGACTCACATGCGCCAGTCATGATCCAGTCTCTGCATCCGTAGATCCGCACGTCACTGTCCAGATCAACCGTGATTCTGCCGCTGTGCGGCTCGTTGTCAAAGGAGATCTGCTCATTACAACAACACTTTATTATTTGGCTTTAGTAGAGAGCGGCGCTTGCAACATCAAGGTCATGGGTTCGATTCCCAGGGAAAGCAAGAACTGATTATGAATCAGTGTATCACTGGGTTTCCTGAATGCGATGATAAAAGCAGGAATGTAGATGTATTTTAAAGAGTCTCTTCTGCTCATCAAGGCTGAATTTATTACATAAAAACTACAGCAAAACAGGGTAATATTATATCAGAACCCATGACCTTGACGTTGCAAGCGCTGCTCTATACTGTTAGACACAGGAAGGGATTTATCCAACATATATTCTATAATTGAGACATTGTTTTACATACTTTGTATCACAGTCTGTGTTCGAGAGTTCATTATACAAACTAATCTAAATGATTTTTTAGATTCATTTTTGTGGGTTTTTTGGTGACATGAACAATACGTTTTTTCGCTATTCTACGTTTCCTGTTATTATTGTAAAAGAAAACAGCTTCATATTGTTCTGGAAATGGCGAGACGGTCATGCGTTCAGTGAAAGAAAAACCTGCAAATGTTTCCCGGTTTATTCCACTCATGAGTGTGTGTGTGTGTGTGAGTGTGTGAGGAAGCGATGAGCAACAGTGAGACATACCATAATGTTGAAGCTGTAACAGTCGGGGAGCTCGTGATACTGAACCGTCTCCAGGTTAATGTTTTTCAGAGGGAATTTTACAGTCACTGTCAACAACCTGACGAACACACACACACACGCGCACACACACACACACTGATTCAACAAGAGTGCATTTCTAAAGATCTGCACAAAAGCATGTGCAATATCTGCAGAACTATTTGCTGTAATACAGGGATATTTAGTGAAACAGCGTGAGTTCAGGAAACACCTCTGGAAGTGCAGCGTGAAGTTCAGTGTGTTTGAGGAGGGAAGCAGCGGGTGAATCAGCACACACTCTGAAACACAGAGCAGAAGATCAGACGCATGTGTGTGTGTGTGTGAGCGCCGGCACGCATCCCTCACCTTCCTCCACCTGAGCGTCGATGTCGAAGCTCTCGCTGGCCGGAGACACGCTGCCGTTGCGGAAGAACCGCTGGCAGACGCTGAGAGGAGAGTAAACGTCTCCCCGCCTCTCGTACTCGTGGTTCCCCGCCGTTATGCTGCGCAACATCAGAAACTGCACAGGAAACACACGAGCTCAAGCTCCAACACACTACAATTGCTTCAATCACCTTTCAGCAACTTCATCTAATCTTTTGTGCACTTTAACATTTTCTGTATGGCATGCAATTTGAAATTCATTTTTGCATCTTTTCTGCACTTTTAAATATAAATATTACATATGGAACAATTTAAAATACATTTGTTTCTTTTGTGCACTTTAAACTATAAATGGTTAGATATGGTATGCAATTTAAAAAGGATTATTTGTTGCATCTTTTCTTTAGGGAACTTTTAGTATAAATATTTATACACTGTGTGTCATGCAACTTAAAACACATTTTGTTTCATCTTTTGGCAAAATTAAAATATAAAAATGTATATACAGTAATCACATGCCACTTCGTTCGTTTTTGCATCTTTTCTGCACTGTTAGACATAAATATTACATATGGAAGACAATTTAAGATAATATTTGTGCAATTTAATCGAATCCTTTGTGCACTTTAAAATAGAAATATTAATTGTTTAAATACTGTTTAGCATGCAATTTAAAACATTGTTGTATCTTTTGGCCATTAAAAATAGTTATATATTTTTAAAAAAAGTAACACATTTTTTATTATATATATATATATATATGAAAAAAAATCACCTTTTGCCAACATTTAAATATAAATATTTATTTAATTGCATTTTTTATATTTTGTGCACTTAATATAAATATTTACACATGGAATGCAATTTAAAATACATTTGTGCAATTACATTAAAAATAAATATTTCTATATTGCATGCAATTTTAAATAATTTTTGCTAAGCTTGTGCACTTTTACATAAAAACTTACATCTATGTCATGCAGTTTAAAATGCATTTGTCTATCATACTATTTCACTCTGTTTGCTCTTCTTAGGCCTGATTTCTGAAGATCTCAAGGATCTCGTCCTCCGGATCGCTGACGGCTCGTCCGAGGACTGACCTGCCGCACGGCGTAAGACACGTGTGTGTAGACGTCCTGCTGCGTGTAAACGGCGTAGGAGCTCGCGCTGCTCTCGCTGAAGTTCTTCAGGAACAGATGCCGGAACGCCATGAGATTCTCCTCCTTAAACTGAACCACCATCTGATTACTGAGCCCGAACGACACCAGCTACACACACACACACACGCGGAAAACACAGTCTGAATAGCTGTTTTATTCTTCGTAGCTCCAGCTATAAAGAGCCCAGGCGTTCAGACAGTACCTGTATGGTGACCACAGCGATTTTAACGATCTGCAGAATCAGTTTCCAGGGTTTTCTCCGGCGAGCTTTGTACTTTTCGTAGGGGTTCATGAAGAAGTACTTCAGCTTCCTCCTGAACTTCTCCACGTCCTCCTCCGACTCCAGGACAGTGTGGGAGTCGGACCAGTTTCCGTTGGGATCGTTTATACACCAGGAGTCAGTGGAGTCGTCCATGTCTGAAAAACCGTCGCAATCCCCGCATTAAGACCAGCATTCCCTGCACTCGTTAACCAAACACTGACAAACTACTTCATTTGAGTGCAAGACGGGATTCGTATTTTAACAAGTTCATAGGATGGTAAACACTGAATTGTAGGTCTATTCCATGTTTTCTTGTCTTGGATTTGTATGTATTCTATCAGAAAGTCTACTGTTATCATGATTATAATTTGTGCATTTTTTATAAATTCAATCTGCTTTTATAGGTCATATTTATTTTTATTTGTTTTATAGACCAAAAATATGCTACAATGAGACCATTTCAATTAATTGATTCCAATTAAGTATTTCAAAATAAATGAAGGTTTAGATTACAATTGTTTAAAAAAACGATTTAACAATCAGTTTAAGGCCTCATCACTCCACAAAATATTATATAATATACACTATATGTGTGTCTGTACACACACACACAAACACACCATGATACAAAAAGAAACGCAAAGTAAAACAACATAAGCTCCAGGAAACAAAGCGTCACAAATACCAGCCATTCTCTATAAACTCCAGCTATACAGAGAACACACATGACCTGTGACAGTCACATGTTCACATGAGCTGTTTTATAAACTGAAGAGAAGGGTTAATGAAAGCAGGAGCAATGCTGCTCTTCCACCTTCATCTGCGTCACGTGACCAGCACACCTGCTCCATCAGAAACACCTTGTGATGCCACTTCACACATCAACCATAATTAAGACAAAAAACTCTCAATTATGACAGTCTAACTAAAGACTTATACTTTGTTTGGTCATAATTCAGATATACACGTTCTCTAATGCGGTAGAAACCGCTTCCATGAGGATCTAATGTGTTTTATCGCCGTTTTAAATCAAACCACTACATGCAAAATCAAAACTAATCCAACTCTTTAAAGCATTTTAAAGAAAAGTAAGAGATTTCATCAGTTACTCACCAGTTACAGCAGATCAACGGCGAGAGACACTCATTTATGCGTTTATTCCGAAGAAACTTCCATGAAGAGTTTCAGAGACGCTCTGACAGATGAAGGGGCGGGGCTAGCGCCAAGCAACGCGAGGATAGGGTACGCCGCCTGTCAATCACGCGAATCTCCGCCTCCGAAACCAGTAGCAACCGTCTGTGATGCCGGAAGCTGATCGCGCTGTTTATAATGTTCTTATTCTTTAAAGCGACGCCATACAGCTTTAAATAAGAGGTACGGTTTATGAGATTATGTGCTAAATCGACAGTTTTATATGTCACTTTACTTGTTTATGCTTAAATTCATAATGATTGTAAATATGATGGTATATAATCATTAAGTCATATTTAAATCGTGTTTGTGTTTAATGCAGTTATTTTACACTATTTTTAAAAATATGTTTAAAAAAATATGATCCTGTTATATGACTTTTCTCAAGTTATGATTGAAAGCAGGGATAATTAATTAAAAAAATTAACTGTCCAGAATTGCATACTTCGCTAGTATGTAGTAGGCAAAAAATGGCATGGCTGTGTCCAAATCTCACACTCTATTGAATAAGTAGTTATTTTGAATAGGTAATTACTAAACGACTGCTAAAAACGATGTTCTATATAGTTCGAGTGCATCTATTTTAAATAATGTAATCACCATGTTGTCAGTTGAGTCGCTTCACTGGCATTCATAAATCCTGTCCCGCTGCATCATGGGATAGAAAAGAGTCCCTCATACGCACCCTTCAGAACCGGGAGTAGCAGCTCATCCGGGGACTTTTCCCTACTCTTTTATGCGTACTGCAAATTCTGACATACTGCTTTTGTTACGTACTTGTTTTCATCTACTACATACACTAGTAGGGAAGTGTGTTATTTTAGACAGCCTGAAGATTAAGCTGTTTGTCAAACTACTTTTCACCAGCAGATGTCGCCCGTGTGTTTCTCTCAGTTAGACAGGTGTTCTGCGTAATGCATACAGGATGCAACAGAATCCTGTTCAGTTCAAACACAATTGTTTTCCTTCTGTTTTCCACTGTGCACATCTGAAATAATGACTCTACTCCATGCATGCTTGTTCATTCTGTAGGATAGAATTCTACTCTACTCAGTTTAACAGCTTCAGAGGAGTACAGCCCATGATATCCCAGTGAAAGACATGCCTCCAAAGAGAGCCGAGAGCAGAGTGAGCAGTGGCAACACTAAAGTCAAGGGCAAAGGTATGAACATCCTGTCCAAAGTTGAACGATTTATTTGTTATTGTTATGATTAATAATACTTATTCCTCTCGAGAAACACAATCATTGTTCTCTCTCTAATGCATCATTTTTTGCAGATAGTAAAAAGGAGAAGAGTTTTCCCACCCCAGATGAAGCTGCATCCGAATACGGCAAGTGTCTCATTTCTCTCTCAAAAACGCTGATAGTCAGATCTGTGTCCGGCGTGTTTGCACTCGCTGCTGTCCGTTCAGGGTCTGTGATCAGATGAAAGACTCACGGAGCCAGACCGCTTTCTCTCCTCTTCTGTTCCCAGACTCCATCTGCTCTTGCTGTGCAGGCGACGGGAAACCACAAGAAATGCATCTCCATACCTTTTTATATTCTGCTTGTGTTTGCTTTCAAGCTTTAACGTTTTTAGGGCAATGCACTTAAAAGTTTTATTTGGAATAGTCTGACCTCTTGTGGTCGAAACAGGCATCTGAACACAAGAAAAACAGGGCCTGTAATGTCATAAACCATGTTCAATATCCCAGTGTTTTCTGAAGGGCACGTGTGGGTACGTTAGCAGAGAAAGTGCAATTATGTAATTATATGGGCTATAAATCCATACGAGTTTCCACTGCAGAGAAGCGCCCGCGGCTCCCCGGATTAAATGACCCGAGCGCCGTCTCTCGGATCAGATGTTACCGGATGAACCGCATGTTCCTTTGAGAGAGAGGATGATGAGGGTTTCCCTGAGGTGTCCAAACCTGTGATGTCACACACAAAATATAACACACACGCACACTAACGTTAAGAATTGTTTGCTCAGTATATTAATATTCCTGCTGCTCTTGTCCTCATTGTTGAGTCTCCACAGCTCCGGTCACCATCACTATCACTGCATTGTATGCTTTTGTAGGTTTAATTGTAGGTCAGTCCTTTAGATGCCTGATTATGTTCTGAAGTAAAGGCCGGCCGCTCATCAGGCGTGGGTTCAGGTTCAGGGACGGAAAGCTGATATCTGTGTTTGTGTAACACACACCCCTCCCTCATTCAACAGAACATCTGTCAGAGAAACACTGGGATAAACTGCTGTGAGCTTTCAGTCCTGTCACACCTGCAATATTAAGAGAGTGAGAATCCGAAATACAAGATACTGGAAATATGGCACACAATACTGCGAAGTACTGCTTCTTCAAATAATGCATTTCTTTCTTTGCCTTAAAAAGAAAGAAGTCTAAAAAGAAACATTGGCAACCATTCACAACACTCTAGCAACTGCATAGCAACCCCCAGGCAACCACCCACAACAAACTTGCAACTGCATAGCAACCCCCTGGCAACCACCTACAACACTCTAGCTACAGCATAGCAACCCTCAGGCAACCACCCACAACAAACTTGCAACTGCATAGCAACCCCCTGGCAACCACCCACAACAAACTTGCAACTGCATAGCAACCCCCAGGCAACCACCCACAACAAACTTGCAACTGCATAGCAACCCCCAGGCAACCACCCACAACAAACTTGCAACTGCATAGCAACCCCCTGGCAACCACCCACAACAAACTTGCAACTGCATAGCAACCCCCAGGCAACCACCCACAACAAACTTGCAACTGCATAGCAACCCCCTGGAAACCACCCACAACAAACTTGCAACTGCATAGCAACCCCCTGGCAACCACCTACAACACTCTAGCTACTGCATAGCAACCCCTTGGTTGTCTAGCAACTTCGTAGCAACCACAACACTTTAGCAACCGCATAGCAGCCAATCTTAAATGTGGCAACCATCCACAACACTGTACCAATTTAACTGCATAGCAACCCCCTACAAACCATCTCTCTAGCAACTGCATAGCAACCCCCTGGTAAAAACCTACAACAATCTAGCAAACAGAATAGTAACCCCCTGGCAACCACCCTCAACATTCTAGCAACTGCATAGCAATCCCTTGAAACTTTAGCAACTTCATAGCAACCCTTGACAACCACCCACAACACAACATAAGCACTCTAGCTACTGCATAGCAACCCCTTAAAACTCTAGCAACTCCCTGACAACCACCCACAACACAAGCACTCTAGCTACTGCATAGCAACCCCTTGAAACTCTAGCAACTCCCTGGCAACGACCCACAACACAAGCACTCTAACTACTGCATAGCAACTAACCCTAACTCTGGCAACCACCCACAACACTCTAGCTACTGCACAGCAACCCCTTGAAACTCTAGCAACTCCCTGACAACCACCCACAACACAAGCACTCTAACTACTGCATAGCAACCTCTTGTAACTATAGCAACTGCATAGCAACCACCTGACAACCACCCACAACTCTCTAGCGACTGCCAGGCATTTCAGAATACATTTTTCAAATAAAGCTGGCACATAATGAGCTCTCCTGGTCCTGAGCTCTGAAAGACACACATGTGAGGAAGAACACTTGCTCTGGTAAGGGACAGTCGCTCATTCATTGTGTCTGGTCTGAAGAGCTGCATGAAATGCGAGTGTGTTCTGCATGAAATTAGAGTTTTAGAAGAGAAAACCACGCGCTTTGAGGAGGTTATTTGTATGTACATGTTCTGAGGAGCTTGTGTCCCCTTTGAAGAGGCAAAGAGCTTCATCCACACTGTCATTAAGCTGAGCCGTGTTTACTGACGTTCATCGGTCCTGATCTGAGCAGATATCTCTGGATTTACTGCTGCACTCGTCTGCTTTTATAGCTCTGACAATCTGCACCGTCATAAATACACACTAATGGCTCATGTCAAGAAAAACTGCATTTATCTGTGTTTTATTGTTATAAAAGAGTTTGCTGTATTACATGACATACTGTTATTTTTACAAACAAAATTATGACTGTTTTTGGTTTACAGCCAATTTTGCAATAAAACTGCTGAAATTCAGATTCATTACCCTGCTCAGTATTTTATATATATGCAGTAATACCTTGAGATACGAGCATAATCAGTTCCAGGACGAGCTCGTAACTTGAGTTGCTCATATCTCAAATCTTTACTCGTATCTCAAAGCAAAAGTTGGCTCGAAGGCTTGCTCGTATGTCAGGACGCTCGTATCTCAGGACGCTCGTATGTCAGGACGCTCGTATGTCAGGACGCTCGTATGTCAGGACGCTCGTATGTCAGGACGCTCGTATGTCAGGACGCTCGTATGTCAGGACGCTCGTATCTCTGGACGCTCGTATCTCAGGACGCTCGTATCTCAGGACGCTCGTATCTCAGGACGCTCGTATCTCAGGACTCTCGTATCTCAGGACGCTCGTATCTCAGGACGCTCGTATCTCTGGACGCTCGTATCTCTGGACGCTCGTATCTCTGGACGCTCGTATCTCTGGACGCTCGTATCTCTGGACGCTCGTATCTCAGGACGCTCGTATCTCTGGACGCTCGTATCTCAGGACGCTCGTATCTCAGGACGCTCGTATCTCAGGACGCTCGTATCTATGGACGCTCGTATCTCAGAACGCTCGTATCTCAGAACGCTCGTATCTCAGGACGCTCGTATCTCAGAACGCTCGTATCTCAGAACGCTCGTATCTCTGGACGCTCGTATCTCAGAACGCTCGTATCTCAGGACGCTCGTATCTCAGGACGCTCGTATCTCTGGACGCTCGTATCTCAGAACGCTCGTATCTCAGGACGCTCGTATCTCAGGACGCTCGTATCTCAGGACGCTCGTATCTCAGGACGCTCGTATCTCAAGGCATTACTGTATATATACACCTGATATCAGCGACTCCTCCCCACAGCTCATCCCGATTACATCTTCCCGCTGGTCCTGACCTCCGCCACACAGGAGCTGTTTGGCTGTCGGGCTGATGAGGATGTAACCGGAGAAAATCCTTACAAGCTGCTGAAAAAGGAAGACATCATAAAGGACATGAAGACCAGAGCGTCCGTGTCTGACTTCAGCCCCGTCAAACAAACAGTGCTGGTGAGACTCTGAACCTGCGGCCGATCGACTGACGATTCAGCTCAGAAGATTCAGGCCTGAAAGCTGTTCTGTTGCTCTTCTCAGGAATACCCTGAAGATGAACTGCTGCTGGTGTTTGACCGAGACTTCACATACGGGCAGAGCTTCTATCTGGTGCTCACGGTAGAAGCCAAAGACAACATGCTGAGGGTGAGAGACAGATAGATAGACGGACAAATAGATGGATGGATGGATGGATGGATGGGTAGACAGATGGATGGATGGATGGATGGATGGGTAGACGGATGGATGGGTAGTCGGATGGATGGCTGGATGGATGGGTAGACGGATGGATGGGTAGACGGATGGATGGCTGGATGGATGGGTAGACGGATGGATGGGTAGACGGATGGATGGCTGGATGGATGGGTAGACGGATGGATGGGTAGACGGATGGATGGCTGGATGGATGGGTAGACGGATGGATGGGTAGACAGATGGATGGATGGATGGGTAGATGGATGGATGGATAGATGGACAAATAGATGGATGGATGATATTGATATTTCAGATTGTGTTTAGTCTCCTGTACAGGGTGATGATGAGGAGCTGATGGAGGATGAAGAGGAGGAAGAACTGATCGTGCCAAAAACTCCAGAGTCTCATCCATGGATTTCTCTGGGAAGTGAGCGGGAGATCGAGGAAGAGTCGGTGACAGAGTCCAGACCCCGAGTAAGAGACGCTGACCACTGCCTTCATTAATCAGTGTGTGTTTGAGCATTAGCTCACCTCTCTCTCTCTCACACACACTCTCTCTCTCTCTCTCTCTCTCTCCAGCTGCGGTATAAGATCTCTCCTCTGATGCGGCACTGCGGCGCTCCGGTGTGTTTCTCTGAGCGCGGCGCTCTGGACGGGAGGGATGGGTTGGTGGAGTGTGTGTCGTACGAGGACCGGAGCTTCAGCCTGAAGCAGATGGAGCGACACACAGCCGCTCAGGCGTCCAGCGACACCAAACACTCGTCCACTCAGACCCCGTGGTACGAACACTCGACACATTCACACACACTGTGTTGTGTAATCAGACGCACTGAGAGCCGCTCGCGTGTTGCAGGAAGCACCCGCAGAACATGTACACGCAGTACGAGCCGCGAGAGCTCGACCCCGAGGAGCAGCAGCAGCACCTGCAGTCGGAGACGCTGAGGAGCTTCCTCTCGTCCGCGGTCGTCAGGTCAGTCGCCGCTGTGTGTGTGTGTGTGTGTCCCGCCGCTCACTCCTCACGCTCTCCACCGGCAGGTTTGAGCTCTCGCTGCAGCAGAACCTGATCACGGACGTGTTCTGCGACGACTGGGCGGCTCTGTGCGAGGAGGACGGCGCGCCGGCGGGGAGAACCGAGACGCAGCTCAAGGAATATCAGTCCTTCATGGACATGCAGTTCAGCAGAGAGAAGAGCGTCAGCCACCTGCAGTGGCATCCCGTCATCAGCGGTCAGAACACACACACATGCAAAATAACATATCCATAGTGCAAAACTAAATTAAAACATCCAGAAATAAAATTCACTAATAAAATGAAACAACAATAAAATAGCCATAGTGCAAAATAAAATAATAGTACAAATAAAGTGTGTGTGTGTGTGTGTGTGTGTGTGTGTGTCTGTTTGCATGTGATTGTGTGTGTGTGTCTATGAGTGTGTGTGTGTGTGTGTGTGTTTGCTGTGATTGTGTGTGCATGTGTGTGTGTGTGTGTGTTTGTGTTCAGGTGTGATCGCGGTGTCCATGACGGAGAGACTGACTGTCGAGGAGCGGATCGATAACTCCACTAAACTGCTGTTAAACCCGTCCTTCATTCTCTTCTGGAGCTTCAGCGACCCCATCAATCCACAGGTGATCATGAATCCGTGTGATGTGTGTGTTCCTGATGTGAGATGTGAGCTCAGTGTGTGTGTGTGTGTGTGTGTGTGCAGCTGCAGCTGGAGTGTCCGGAGGATGTTCTGTGTTTCCAGTTCTGTTCGTCCGACCCGAACATCATCGCCGGCGGCTGCATGAACGGACAGGTGCAGGAATCCTCTCTTTCTTTCCCAGTTTCACCTTCCACTCGCCTGAACTCTTCCCTTCTTTCACTGTAAACACATCGGTGTGCATCGGTTACAGACACTATAGATGAATAGAGTAAACATTTTAACTATTATATCCCCATATTTCCCCAGTTGATTAATCAAAGTACATTAAGAAAGTGCAGTAATGCCTTGAGATACGAGTAAGTATTTGAGATACGAGCACACACACGCATCATGCTCGTATCTCAAGGCATTAGGCAAGGCAAGGCAAGTTTATTTGTATAGCACATTTCATACACAATGGTAATTCAAAGTGCTTTACATAAAGAAGAATGATAAAAATAAAACATTAAAAATGATTAAAAGAATAAAGAGATAATACGTATAAAATAAAATGCAAACAGTTCGGACATAGCACAGTGCTCAATCTGCAAATGCATAGGTAAAAAGATGTGTTTTGAGTCTTGATTTGAATGTGGCTACTGTTGGAGCACACCTGATCTCTTCTGGAAGCTGGTTCCAGCTGCGGCTGGCGTAACAGCTAAAAGCAGACTCTCCTTGCTTTGAGTGAACCCTGGGTATTACTAAGTGACTTGATCCTGATGATCTTAGTGATCTGTTAGGTTTATATTCTATGAGCATATCTGCAATGTATTGAGGTCCTAGGCCATTGAGTGATTTATAAACAAGTAACAGTACTTTAAAATCAATTCTAAATGTAACTGGAAGCCAGTGCAAGGACCTAAGGACTGGTGTGATGTGTTCATATTTTCTGGTTCTGCTCAGAATCCTGGCAGCAGCGTTCTGTACGAGCTGCAGCTGTCTTATGGTCTTTTTGGGAAGGCCGGTGAGGAGCCCATTACAATAATCCACCCTGCTGGTGATGAAAGCATGAACAAGTTTCTCTAAGTCTTGATTGGAGACAAAGCATCTAATTCTTGCAATATTTTTGAGATGATAATATGCTGATTTAGTTATTGTTTTTACATGGCTACTGAAACTCAGGTCTGACTCCAAAATCACACCAAGATTCCTGACCTGATTTTTAGTTGTTTGACCCCTAGAGTGAAGGTATGCGTTCACTTTGAGAACTTCATCTTTGTTTCCAAATGCAATGACTTCAGTTTTGTCTTTGTTTAACTGAAGGAAGTTTAGGCACATCCAGTTTTTAATTTCATCAATGCATTGACACAGGGAGTCAATGGGGCTGTAATCATTAGGTGATAACGCGAGGTAAATCTGGGTGTCATCTGCATAGCTGTGATATGCAATTTGGTTCTTTCTCATTATTTGGCTCAGTGGCAGCATATATAAGTTGAACAGGAGGGGTGCAAGTATTGAACCTTGAGGGACTCCGCATGTCATGGATGTCCACTCAGACTTATGGTCACCGATACTCACATAATAACCTCTCCCTTCTAAGTATGACCTGAACCATTTAAGAACCATCTCAGAAAGCCCAACCCAGTTTTCCAGCCTGTCAAGGAGAATGTTGTGATCTACAGTGTCAAACGCAGCACTGAGGTCGAGTAAAACCAGCACTGATAATTTACCTGAATCTGTGTTAAGACGAATATCATTTATTATCTTTATGAGTGCTGTCTCTGTGCTGTGATGTGGTCGGAAACCAGACTGAAAGTTGTCAAAGTATCCATTCAAGCTTAAGAACTTGTTCAGCTGATTGAAAACAACTTTTTCAATGATCTTGCCTATGAAAGGAAGATTTGAGATTGGTCTGTAATTGCTCAATATGATAGAAGAAGCAGCTTAACAACTGCAGTTTTTAGGGATTTTGGAAAAGTCCCAGAAAGAAGTGAGGCATTTACCACTTCTAGGATATCTGCTTCTAAACAGTTAAACACGCTTTTGAAAAAAGATGTGGGAAGTATGTCAAGGGCGCAGGTTGATGTTTTAAGGTGCTGTACTGTTTCTTCCAAAATTTTACCATCAATTGCTTCGAAAACAGACATAATAGCTACTTTCTGAGATTGTGGTCTGATCTGTTTTACCCCAGTGCAGCTCAAGGTTGTGCTGATCGCCTTTCTGATTTTATTTATTTTCTCAGAGAAGAAGGAAGCAAACTCACAGCATTTGCTGTCTGAGAGCATTTCACTGGGAATCTGACTTGGGGGATTTGTTAGTCTCTCTACAGTAGCAAAAAGAGTGCGGGTGTTGTTTAAGTTTCTGTTTATAATATTTGAGAAGAAGGTCTGTCTAGCTTTGCCTAGTTCCACATTGAAAGCATGAAGGTTATCTTTATAGATGTTATAGTGGATTTCAAGATTTGTCTTTCGCCACATGCGCTCAGCTTTTCTGCATTGTCTTTTCATATTTTGCACTGCTGTTGAATTTCTCCACGGTGCTTTTTGTCTGCCACTCTTCTTCCTGACTTTCACAGGAGCAATGTTATCAATAACATTCTGAACTTTTGAGTTAAAAGAATCAAGAAGAAAATCAACAGAGTCTGCAGATATGCTTGGTGTTAAAGATATAGCCTTCATAAACAGAGCACTAGTATTCTCATTTAAGCATCGCTTTTTGACCGAGATAGATCTAGCTTCAACAGTCGGAGAGATCAATATATCAAAGAATATACAGAAATGATCTGATAGAGCTACATCCTTAATGACAATGGATGAGATGTTTAGACCCTTACTGATAATTAAATCTAGTGTATGTCCTCGATTGTGTGTGGGTCTATGTACATGCTGAGTCAGATCAAAAGTATTCAAAACTGTTAGAATTTCTTTTGCCATTTTGGATTCTGCATTTTCTATGTGGATGTTAAAGTCCCCAGCAATAGCAAAACAGTCAAACTCTGAGGAAGTTGCTGATAACAGTTCTGTAAAGTCCTCCACAAAGGCTGGAGAGTATTTTGGAGGCCTGTAAATGACTAAAAGTAGAATGCGAGGAGCACCTTTTAACACAATACCCAAATATTCAAAAGACAAGTAATCACCAAATGACACTTGCTTGCATTGATAGACATCTTTAAATAGAGCGGCTTCACCTCCACCTCTCCTAACAGCTCTGCAGACACTCATAAAAGTAAAGTTGGGAGGGGCTGTTTCATTCAGGATTGTTGAACTGCAACTGTCTTCAAGCCATGTTTCATTTAGAAACATAAAATCTAGATTGTTTGTGGTTATGAAATCATTGACTAGAAGTGATTTATTTTTAAGTGAACGGATGTTTAAAAGTGCTAACTTAACAGTCTTACTTTCTGTCTCTACAGTAATCTTAGTTTGGCGTGTAATATGCAACAGATTAAGTGGGTTTGCCAAACGGTTTGAGAAGGCCTTTGGCTTTCTATCACGTAATAAAACTGAAATAGCGAAAGCAACAGGCACACTGGGTTCCCGCTTGTTCTGTAAACATTTGACAAAGTCACTGTTATCATAGCGGGGACCCGGCACACATCACTGAGAGGTTTTATCAGTTGTTTTTGGTTCACCTAGAACAGATGGAGGATGGTGAGGGCACTGGCGTTGTGGTAGCGACCGAAGAGCTCTCGCAGGAGGAATGGGAGGTCGAGCATTACTGTATTGTATTGCTAGTTTTCTAGAATTTTATATTTAAAGGTATAAATTAGGTATTGTCTAATTACATAAGCACTAATTTGTACATATATTAAAGATTAAAGGATTTTACTGAAGGGATTTGGGATTTCTCTTTTTATCCCTACATAAATCAGAGAAAACAGCCAGAGAAAAATACATTTTCACCACGTTTTTAGGAATAAAGTGATATATAAATGAGTGTGAATGAAATGTGAAGAAACCGCTCAGTAAAATCCTGCAGAATATAGTCAGCAATAATCCTGTAAGTTTTGCTGTTTGTAAATTCAGATGAAATGAAGGAAAAACTCTTTAAAGAAATGCATCGTAATGGAACTCTACAGACGATAAAAAGCCATAAAATAAAGACTGAAATGTGTGTTTTTTCTCAGCAGGAATGAAGGTAAAATTGGACTGAGAGGATTTTTAAATGTTTTGAGTCTTTGTCTCTGGAAGCAAAGAAACAAACGTACACATTAATATGTTGTGGTTTTATTAAAGTGTGTGTAACATACTGTAATACACTCGACTCATGACATGCTTGTTTTGTTTACAGGTGGTTTTATGGGATATTTCAGCACATGTGGAGAGACTGCAGGACACCTGCAGCGACGGCAAAAACATCTCAAACACACTAGTGAGTTACACACACACACACACACACACACTCACAAACTCTCTATATATCAAAATTTCTATATATTAATATTTAGCTCAGTTTGTGGTTAATCAAGGTGTTAATCAGTATATTATGAAGAGTTTAGTCATTTGTTATATTAACAGGATTTCAGTTAATCAAATATCCAGTTTGTTAATGTACATTTAAGCTCCGTTTGTAAAACTTGCAGCTACTGTATTTTTTAACGTCAAAGATGCCGATTTTTTTAAATATAAATCTCAATAGATTTAATTGGTTTACATTAGTTAATCAATAATTGACATGAACTATCATTGAGCAATATATTTATTTTTACAGCAATTTATTAAGTGTTTCGTGTTAATTCACAGTGCATTAAAGTGTATTAAATATTGCTTAATATTAAAATACTATTTATTAAAATTCTGCATTTTAATATTTTCATGTATTAAACGCTTTGTTATTGCCGATGTTGAACAGTTTGTAATGAAATTTAAAAACGAGATCTTCCCCGACTCCCTCTGTTCTCTATGAAAGGCTGATTTTAACGCGGGAGAATCAACAGGAAGAATGTTATGTTTTCTCTCCCGAGAGTCTCTCTTCCGCTCCACGACTCATGAAACGAACGAATGCTTATACAATGTTCAGGAAAACAGAAAGAGCCGTTCTGTCCTGTAATGTTAGTGTGAAGAGATTCATTCCCTCTATTATCTCACAGAGTCACGTATATATCGGCTATAGTCTCAAACACACTTTATAATCAAACTATCATAACGTGTGATTTTAACGAGCTCATCTGCAGTTCCACTGAACGGCCACCGGTGGCGCTATAACAAGAGCTTATCAACCACATAAAGCCATTAACTAATGTTAATAGAACTTTTTTGATAGTTATGCATTAGTAAATGTTGCGATTAAAAGTAATGAAGTTATAGAATGATTTTTCATTCTTAGCTCATGTTAACAAATCAAATCTCATTGTGAAGCGTTTCAGATGTGTTTTTACACTGCAGGCCAATAGCAAACATGTGTTTCAGGACATGAGCAGTGCGGTTCCAGTGGTGCGGTACTGCGCGGTGTCTGGGATCGAGAACGGACACATGGCTCCCATCACAGACATCCAGTGGCTGCCGCAAACCTTCGAGGTAAAGCAGGGCTCAACACACACCGCTGTTACTGTTTCTTTAAGAGTTAATACTGAAGCATTTCTGTTCTTTCATTTCTCGCTCAGCTTTCCAAATTAGGGATTCCAGTAGAAAACCCGAGTTGTGTTTCCGTTCAGTTGGTCACGTGTGCTCCTGACTGGTAATGCAACCTACAGACGTACATGTATAAAACTCACATCAAACTCACTCGCTCACTGTGTGTGTGTGTGTTTTAGCTGTCTGTTATTCTGGGATCTTCGACCTCCTCGTGTCGTGTCTCAGTCCCTCACAGACGTGAAACAGAAATCGGACAACAAGCCCCTGGAAAACCCTCATGGAGTCCCAAACACATTCACACACCTCAACCTGACCTGGAAACCCTTCATCCGAGTACGAGACGCACACAAACACACACTGCACTAAACGGCGGCATGAAACGCTAGTCTTTTCTTCCCTATTGTGACGTTTATCTTAATCGCTTCAGGAACAAGAACAAATGTGGGCGGGGCTTGATTGTGATTGGATGGTTGTGGTTTGCTATTGGCGGATCTCGTGTGATTGGCAGGTCATTGCCCCGCCCTCATCGTCAGGGAAGACATGTTGAAAGAGGAGGGGAAGTTATTCTAATTAAAGATTACCAGTAACATGAATTTCAATTAAATTAGTCTCAAATTTGATTTTAAGCCATTAGTTGTTTGTTTCCCTGTTTATTACCATGAAGCTGCTTTGTTTTGCATAAAGCGCTTTTAAAATAAAAGTCACATGACATGAAAAGACCTTAAATCAGGTTCGCTCTGTCTGCTGCAGGTCTCCTTACCAAAGATCGGCTCTACTGGTGAATACAGTCCGTTGAAGTTCAGCTTCAGGGACAATACAGTGGACTACATTACAGGTGAGACACCTGCACTCTTTCAGATTGAACCAGGCATTTAATGTGGCGAATGCCAGTGAATAACGTCAAAGGTTTCTATTTACAACGGGTTTTTGTAGCCAATCACTGACGTAGCTGTTGAGCGCATGAATGCAAAGGCCAATCAGATGCGTTTAAGTTTTGTTTTCATACTGATCAATTGTTTAGGTGTGTATCTTCTGTATATACACGTCGCAAACACAAAGGTCTTCAGAGTTCTGGAAAGAAAAAACTTAGTCATCTAAAAACGTAAAATCAAAATAAATAAGAAAAAAATAATTTTAATCTAACAATATAAAAACAATTTAAATAAAACAATTACGAAATAGAGGAAATACTTTATTTGCAATAAATTACAATTTAAATAATCTTAAAATAAAAACAAATCAAAATAAAACACTAAAACAGATTATTTTATTTGAAAAACAATTTTGAAATACATTATTATACGATGTGAACAATAAAGCACTATAAACGATTACATTTAATTTAAAATAAGAAAGAAAAAAAAATCTCAAAAAGTTAAAATATTTTGTTTACTTGCATGTAATGTTACCATTACCTGTGAATTTGTGAATGTGTTGATAATATATTGAAATATCACATAAAGCCATTTTAAGGTAGAGTCGATTAACTCTTGTTATAGCGCCACCAGTGGCCGTTCAGTGGAACTGCAGCAGAAACTCACTCATTCACACGTAACACACAAGAGACTGAACGCGACTCAAAGCCTGATATTCTCACGCAAGACTCTTTCTGGTTCTGATGGAAACGGCTTTACAGAGATTTACTGTTAACGAACATCCCGACGCCGAGAGCGACGTTTAGAGGAACATGTGAACATGTGCTGCTCGCTTTCCTCTCAATCACTAAATAAACCCAGCGGTTCAGAAAGCATGTGATCATAGAGATGTGGATGTGTTTGCAGCAGCTCTGAGATTCACCGTCGTCATGACGACAGATGAGCTCGTTAAAATCACACGTTATGATAGTTTGATAATAAAGTGTGTTTGAGACTATAGCCGATACAGATGTGACTGTGAGATTATAGAGGGAATGAATCTCTTCACACATTACAGGACAGAACGGCTCTTTCTGTTTTCCTGAACATTGTATAAGCATTCGTTCGTTTCATGAGTCGTTGAGTGGAAGAGAGACTCTCGGGAGAGAAAACATCACTTCCTGTTGATTCTCCCGTCAATCAGTCGACAGTCTTTCATAGAGAACAGGGAGTCGGGGAAGTACAGTTCTATAGTGACCAAGTCTGCTAATAATGAGCAATAATATGATGACGGAGTTAAAATTTTAGGGTGAAATTCATTTACATTTACATTCATGGATTTATCAGACGCTTTTATCATTGCATTTAAGAAACACATTGACATTCTAATCAAACCCATGACCTTGATGTTGCAATGAGTTATTGTGCAACTCCAAAAAACGTTGACAGTCAATTTGTACTCACACTTGTTTCCTCTCTAGCTGATAAACCGTCACAGGACGCGGCGCGTGAAGAAGGGTGTGGGTTCGCGCAGCTGCGGGTGCCGTCGGCCAAACAGCAGAAACCTCTGGAGAACATCAGCACCAAACTGTATGTGGGGACGGAGGTGAGACGCCGATCTCCGTCTACACAACACACTCCAGCTCTGCCATGCTCTCAGAACACATCAGCAGAAGAATCATTTACTGTGATTGATTATCAGGCTATTGATAAATGTATTTTCGCATATTATTTGTTTTATAAAGCAATAAGCCACAGCCTCTTGCTTTATTTGAGTTCATCTCTCTTTCAGGATGGAGAACTTGTTTACACCGACTGGAAAATGGAGAAGGACAACGATTCAGGTCGACTGTTCAGTGAGTAAACATCCAAAAAACACATTTTTACACAGATGAAAATATGGGTGGTTTAGGATGTGGGTTTGAATTCAAAGGTCAAAGGTCAAAGGTTTAAACCTCATGAGTGGGAGTTTGAGTTCAGTCACTATTGTTCACTTTATTTGAAATAAATTCATTTTAAAATTAATAGTTTGAAAAAAAACAAAACAAATCAAAATAAAACATGTACTAAAAGGATCAAATATTTTTTGACATAAATGTAATATAAATAATTTAAAAATAAAAGTAATAACGATGAAATATTTGATTTGAAATACATTTAAAATAATGATTACCTTATGTTGTAAGGTAATCTAACTAATGAATTTTTTTTTTTTTTAAGTATGTTTAATTTTTCTTTAGTATGTTTAAATTTGATGCTTTTTTATTTCAAAAGTTCTTTTTTTATTAGACATTTTTATGATTTGATTATTAGCCTTTCGTCAACTCACAAAGGACACGAGAATCGACACGTACACACAAATATTCAATAAAATGTTTTAATATATTGCACTATTTTTATCAATATGTCTCAGAATTGAAATATATTTATTAATAAGATTTAGTTTGAGTATTTTTCACTGATCTTTACATTATAGCGATAGTTTAGTTTTTTCATCTCATCCTCAGGTCCTTCCAAAACATTATTTTTTTCAATGCTCACTCTGGCAGAAATCCAACTTTATTAATAAAATGTTTTCCCTTTTTTCTAAAAAGAGATATTTTTAGGAAATGTCTTAAAAAATGATATAGTTTATGTTCCACTGAAGAAAGGAAGTAATACAGCCTTGGAACCACATAAATAATGTGTGAATAAATGATGACAGAATGATGGTATTTGGATATGACGTGTGTTTTGGATCTTATGGTTTATTTTTGTTGATATTATCATTATATGTATTGTGCAAAAGTTGAGTTTTTCATGTCTGTTTTCGGTCAGGTGCCAAACCCACCCATCAGTTCCTCTCACACCACACTCTGATCAACACCGTGAGCCGCTCTCCGTTCTTCAAGGACATCATCCTGACGGTGGGCAGCTTCAGTTTCGCCATCTGGGAAGAAGGGGTCATGGTGAGGTCACGGCACAATCACGGGCAAATGTTCATTCTTTAAATGGGTCTATGTTAAGAGTAAGGGGCGTGACTCCCTACTCCCACTCATGATAGCCAATCAAGAAAAGGGGCGTGTCCACTCACAAAAATGTGTGACTAATTACTCCTTAAAGCTTTAACCACGAAACTCCCCATAGTCTTACACTGGCGGAATCAAGACTGTTCAAAATCCAACTGACCAAAATCAGATTTATTGCATAGTGTATATCTGTTGCTTATAAGAGAATAGGCAGTAGTTTAAAACAGTGCATTTGCAGTATGAGATTCTGTTTCACTCGAGTTTTCTTCCATCCCATTTCAGAGCGGCCCGATCCTCATTTCGGCCTGCTCCAACGTGATGTACACGGTCGGTCACTGGTCCCTGTCCCGGCCGGCGGTCTTCTTCATCGGGAAGGAGGATGGAAACATAGAGGCTTGGGACCTGCTGCAAAACACCCACGAGCCCTCGCAAACCCAGAACATCAGCATCGCCTCCATCACCTGCATCAAAACCAGCTGCACCTCCGGTGAGCCCAAAACCAGAGCGCTCAGGAGTTAAAGAGTCATGTTTTTTGCACAAAGAAAAAAGATTGCAGAAGAACAATTATTTTTAACCCTCTGTCTGAAATCATCAGCTTTTAAGGTTTGTCAGTAAACGTTCACTGTTATGATTGGCTTAGGAAACGGTATCAGCGGCCACTCGCTATTGAAAACATTATTCATATCAAACCATCATTACAGACGAAGCGTTATGAAATCATTCACTCACGGTTTGTGATGAAACTACAGTCGCTGCTTCATCTGTCCACAACAGTTTCTTTGTGCCGTCTCCATTACACTGTGCCTCCGTCAGATGCTCCGCACAAACATTATGATCCTCCAACCCTATTAAAATAAACCATCCACCCGCTAACCAGCTGTTTGAACTGGACGATCAACGCAAACGTTCTTTCACTCTTCCGCTTGTGCTGTTGTGGATGATGTTGTGTTTCTCTCTGTTAGTGAAGCATCATCTTCTGGCAGTATCAGACCGTATCGGCACACTACACATCCTCCAGATCCCGTGGACCCTGCGCAAGTCCTCCAACAGCGAGGTGAGAATGGTTGACTATGCTGCTTGACTATGTTCAGCTGCAGGGAATTAAAAATAAAACTTGGAACTATCAATACTGAAGATGCAGTAAATCAGAAACACTGTTGATATTTGAAATTGACACTCAAAAAAAACAAACCCCTTCCTTTATTGCTCCACCCCAAAATAACATTCAACAGCATATCTTGGTTCTGTAAAACAGAAATGTTACTCATGTATGGAATCTTCCAACTCTCCATGAGTTTTAACTCATTTAACTTCATGACTCACAAAGCTCTTGCCTGATCTTCTTCCAGTCATATTCCTCCCAGTATTTCTCTTTTGTAATGCCTCTCAGCCATCTCTCTTTCTACAGTTTTATTCAAATCTCCATCTTGCTCACTCTCTCTCCTCCCCCTCATGAGTGGACACGCCCCTTTTCTTGATTGACTCACTCTCTCTCCTCCCCATCATGAGTGGACACGCCCCTTTTCTTGATTGACTCTCTCTCCTCCCCCTCATGAGTGGACACGCCCCTTTTCTTGATTGACTCTCTCTCCTCCCCATCATGAGTGGACACGCCCCTTTTCTTGATTGACTCACTCTCTCTCCTCCCCATCATGAGTGGACACGCCCCTTTTCTTGATTGACTCACTCTCTCTCCTCCCCATCATGAGTGGACACGCCCCTTTTCTTGTGAGCATGGCTAAAAATGCAATCTAAGTGGGCAGCACACTAGGATTTATCATAAATGAAAATGAAATGCATGTCTAACAGTATAACGTTCCCTGCAGAGACAGAATGTGAAGAAGTACTTTGAAAAGGAAAAGGAACGGCTGGAGTACTTTGAGAAACGGTCGGTCAATCGCGAGAAGCAAAAGAAAGCAATGGAAGCTGAACAACTGAGGAATAAGATGGTGAGAGAGTCTTTTATTTTAGACTTTTTTAAAGAAACCCGTTTTCGTTTTAGAGTTAACATAACCATGAAAAATATCTTTGTTGCTTAAAATAAAATAAACATTAACTGAAATAAAAATATAATATAATCAGCTAGTTGGCAAAGCAATATTTCTCATTTTCATTTAGTTTAACTTCAGGTATTAAAATAACTAAAACAAAAAACTGAAATCTAGATAGACAAAAAAATTATACAAAAACAACAAAATTACTAAACTTTATTGAAACGGAAAATACAAAAATACTAATTCAACATTTAAAAAACAAACTACAGTATATATAATCTCAATGATAGAAAAATAACACTGATATTTAAAACCTATACACATTCTTTCTTCTGTCAAACACAAACAAATATGTTTTACATATGATAAAAAAAGTGAAGGGTAGCAGAGAGTCTTGAGCGACAAAAGCACAAACAATTCTGATCGTGCTTTATATTCCTGCTCTTTTCATGTCATGCTGAATGATAAGGATTTGTTTCTAATGAACAACAAAAAAATAACAGGTTTGGAACTTAATTTCGCCTGAATTATTCCTGTAATATCAGAATACAGTGAGGATGATTTAACGTCTATTTCTATGCACTGAGATTATGTACACTCCAACAAATATTTAGGTGTAAATTTAATATTTAAATGGAATATAAAATTACAAAGAAACCTAAATAGTCAATACATTTAGACTACAAAAAATACAGAAATGTAACCGGTAAGATTTCCGCACTCATTAGTAACTATGTGCATCCATTTAATTTCATTTATTCACAAAATATCTGTGGAACAAGCTGAAATGTATGCGATTGAAACCAACTGGATTTATTGATGATAAATATATAAAGCCGGTTATTATGCATTTAAACCACAATCAGTTTATTAGTGCTATTACAGAAATATGGCCCGTTTTATTCTTACGATTGACAAATATGAATCACATTAAGTAAAAACTGTGTAATACAAATGGATTGAATCTTAAAATTCGGCCTACATGTTTTTTGAGTGTATTTTATGTCTATATGTGTCTATTTTGAGGACACATTTGTACCCAGAATTGAGCTAAACCTGACAAAACTTGCTTTGGGAATATCCTGACTTTTAAAAAGGCATAAAAACTAATCTCAGCACTTTTTATTGTAAAAATGCAGAACATTTTCTCTTGGGGTTTGATTATAGCATTTATGATTATCTGTGTGTGAAATCAATGGAAGTCAATGCAGATGTGAGTTTAAGCTGCAGTTCAGCTGGAATGTGATCCAGATCTGCTCAGACTTGCTGAATATATTTACTAAATATGAAAGTATGCTGCCGTCTGTCTCTGAGGGTCTGAACCGCTCAGGTTTGAGTCTGACGCCCACGGACACATGATGCTGGAGGCTTTCAGCGCAAACTCTTCATGTTTCTGATTTAAGGCAAAACCACTGCTTTTCATGGACCGATCGATCCATTTGGAGATTTTGGGCTATATTGCTCCCATAACTATGGAAAGAAAACATCCAAAATACACATTTCAGTCTTTGTTTTATTGCACTTTATCTGTTTGTTTCCATATATTTCAATTATGATGCACATCTTTAAAGAGTTTTTCCTTCACTTCAGCTGAACTTACAAACAGCAAAACTTACAGGATTATTCCTGACTATATTCTGCAGGATTTTACTGAGCGGTTTCTTCACATTTCATGCACACTCATTTATATATCACTTTATTCCTAAAAACGTGTTTTTGTGTCAGTATTTTCTGATTTCAGGAAAACACTACAGATGAAGAGATTGTTTTTCTTGCACTGCTTCATTTTGAGATTATGAGATATTTTTCCTCCATAACATGTATTCTTTCAGACTAGTGGAAGAAAAACATCCAAAATACACATTTATGTCTCTATTTTATGACATTTTATCGTCTGTAGAGTTCCATTACGATGCATTTCTTGCAGTTTAAGAGTTTTTTCCTTCATTTCATCTGAACGTACAAACAGCAAAACTTACAGGATTATTCCTGACTATATTCTGCAGGATTTTACTGAGCGGTTTCTTCACATTTCATTCACACTCATTTATATAACAATTAAATTCATAGTTTTCTAGCTTTTGACAGTATTTTCTGATTTATGGAGTAATAAAAAGAGAAAAATACTTCAACAATAATATGTTAACAAAATCAAACAAGAATTTTGAATCTGGATTCATCTAATGTTCAGATTTATGCTCTATAATTAATGCAAATTAGTGCGTGTTTGATTTGATAGTGACTCATTTGCATATTTAAATAATATTCCAGAGAACTTGTAATACAAAACACTTCCTGTGAACTGTGGAAAATATGGGGATATCTATTAGTTAAATTATTACCATATTCAGCACTCTTGCCTTCAGTTCTCATTTGTATTGGTTTTCCTTCATATACTTTCCTACTTCAGTCGATGTTTGGCTTAAAACCTTTTTCCACTTTCACACCATTTCTCGTGTGTTTTAGGCCTAACTTTTGTTTTTGTTCCAGTACAAATGATTAAATACACGTAATACTGTTTTAAACATTCTTAAATAGATACATTTACTTATGTAAATTGTCTTGTAAATGGTTTCTTTTCTGAAAAATGTATTAAAATTCAGCATTTATAATTACAAGAAAAATATCTGCCAACATGGGTCATAAAAATAAGTGTTACAAAAATTAATTTCCTTATTTTGATCATAAATGCAGAATTTTTATACATTTTCCAGGAAATTTTATCTCAAATAAATACATCTTAAATTTGGTGCTCTTCTGTCATTAATTTTTTTTTTTACATATGTTTTTAAGAATTATTTACTTCGTCTGAATGGTATGAAACTTATTAAAGGTTTTTGCAATTCGAACACAAAAAAACTAAATAAGTGAATAGATGGATTAGAAAATGCTGCATATGTATAATTTAGTAACGTATAATAGTAGTAAAGAATATTCAATAAAAACATTATTGAACTAAAATATAGCACATTATTTCTTTAAAGATTAAATAAACTGGTTGTTACTGACAGCCACTCAAAGATGGGTTATGAATGTTGATCTGAAAAACGACAAAAATACTGAGCGTCTGAAAATACTGATGTTCTGATGGCTTTAATAAAGCACATGAAGTGTGTGAAATGACCTGAACTCGTGTGATTTGCTGTTCATCAGGAGCCAGTGAAGCCGCTGAAGCAGGACGGGGAACTGGAGGCGGAAGCGCTGAAGGAATATGAACAGTTTCTGGCTCTGGAGAAGGTCATTTTGAGGAACATGGGCCTCCTGACCGAAACAGAGGACAAGTCCGACCTGTAACGCACGAGACACGTCATCACCAGCACAAACTACAAGAATACACACATTACAGCCCAGTCCCAATCAACAATGTAAATCATTCAGTGTAAACTTGCGTTTTTTCAAAGAATCTTAAGTAATTAATTCTAACGGAACGTTTGGAACAACAATCATTCTGAATCAATTCTAAAGAATCAAAGAAGAATCTGATGAAATTCGAAACTTGTTGGATGGTTCTGAAATATACAGAATTCCAGTAGCAAAGCCTTAGATTTCCTTTAGTTTTTGACTACTTTAGCTAAAACAACTTGTGTATTAAACGTTTTCTGAATGTAAAGCATTAAAAAGGCAGTTTCTTAAGAAGGTTTTGTTATTGTCGTGACCTTGAAGATGGATTCTTCCTCCGGTTACTCGTCGAGGTCATCTTCATGTCCCATCGGCGCTGTAATCGAACACGCTCTTCATCAGCGGCTTCTCCTCCGACAGCTCGTCTATAACGGTTATCTGGTTACATGCGGACACATCCGGCACTTAATGTACAATATTGATCAACTCCAGCCCGACTCGTATCGATTCAACCTTTCTTCTCCAGAGCGACAAGGCCAAGAATTCACATGTGATGCCGCTTTCAGGAGAACTTTATACCTTTCAGGTCATTTTCAGAAAAATGCATGCTATGAATTGTAAAAACATCCACTGATGAAACACCACAAGAGCATATTTCTATGTAAATTGTTAATAATTACATGTTTGCATAAACTAATCCTAATGCAATCATTTACGCAAGATGATTTTACATTTTTAGATTTTACAATCTACACTCAAATGCAGGCACAGTATGCAAAATAGTATGCATAAATGTTTCAAATAGGTAGTATAAAGCATTACTTTTGATGGACATTTACCATTGATCACTTTGCATTTTTAATGTAGTTTTGTAAGCAAACGTTGCAGAAAATGAGAAATCACCAGTGATGTCGTTTCGAACTCCTTCCCCACTGGAAATGAAGGTAAAATCGAGTGCAATGCATTATGGGATGCTGTTTTTCATGCATCTTGGCAACAGTCTGAATGTACTAATGTGCAATAACACTAATTCACAAACTCGTAAATTTGGTCTGCTGCATGAAGCCGCACGTCAGTCGATGAAGCGAACAATCAGGTCTTGTGTTGGTTATCCAGCTGCATTAGACGTCTATCTCAACATTTTCTCTCCTTAATCTGTTCCTGTTGGGCAAACAAAGACCGTTTTGACTAAACCTGGCCGCGTTTCAACACTGATAAAGCTTTTTTCTCCTATAAGCTCTGTCTGATACTCTGATAGACGTGTAATTTTACAGACTTCTACGAGCGCAGTCTGCAGATTTGACTGTATTAGCGCTAAACGTGCAGTGATGACATCAGCTCGATCACCAATCAAAGGTCATCTCTTCCAGGCGGCCAATCACAGCGCTCTGTTTCACATCAAAGGCTGGACTGGGCCAATCACACGTCTGAAGTTCAGCCAAGCGCTGACAGACGGCATGGATGTTTATCACGAAAGCAAAGCAGGTGTCTCTGAACACGTGTTCAGACCAACAGAATGACTTTACAAAGCATTTCTGTGGAAAAGAAGTCGGCAATCTTACTAGCTGCGTCCCAATTCAGAGGCTGCGTCCTTCCAAGGACGAATGAAGGTCGTCTCAATTCGAAGGCTCCTTGAATGAGGCCTACAAACGCATGATTATTTGCCTTGTCTGTGAAGGACAGAATGAGTGGATCCTTCACAGCCGAGAATCACTGCGTGCCGATGTGTTTTTGTCACGGATATAACCATGACTGATCGCCAGCTAATGTTCCAGCGACAAATTACAGGAAGCGAAATGTGAATCCGCAGAGGAAAAAGCGTGAGTCACTGGCCATCAGCATCTGCAAATATAAGCTGCTAAATATATCAAGACATTTAAAGAAAAACATAGGAGTCATCCGGGCTGCATGAAACAAACTTTAATGTGATCATATACTTCCCAATATCAGTACAGACAACATCTGCTTTAGTCGTACGTTCATCTTAGCACAACCCAACTTTTACAAAACCGCAGAAAAATAGGAATGTTTTATCAAAGCAGATAAAAAAGTTTCCTTCTCGCTGACCGTGAATCGTTCGATATCAATCTGATCCCAAATCAGCTTTCAGGAAACCAGATGAAATACTCTAAATGTTGCATCAATACACATTTAAAAGCATGCATACTGAAATCTGCAATCCGGAATAGACATTATGATGATGAATGTGTTCAGATGAGAAGTCCATATCCAAAATGTTTAGCTCACACTTTTGCATAGTTAAAATCTAGTGTGACGGCCTTGCGGAAAGAAAACGGAGAACGAACCGCCAGTCCACTGGGAAACTGGTTTATCTTATCTTATTTTAACTCATTTATTTTCTGTGTAACAAATCCTTTGTTTATATCTAGATTTTCAAGCTGTGGACACAGAAACGAAGAGCCCATGTAAAGATTCAGTCTTGGATTCACAAGAACTGCACATTTATAAACGCGAGCAGCTGCCAAATGGAATAAACAAAACAAAACAGATTTAATTAAAATAATCTCCATCTACACGCATAAATACATACACTGAGAAACACTTTATGTTTGACCGTAAAGCTTTTGACCATGCAATGCTCAAATTTCCTGCACTTTCGTGACCCAAAATCCCCCCTTATTCTATGACTGTGACTATATCATTACATAGATACAACAAAATATATATATTTATTTATTTAAGGCTGATCTACAGGCCAAATACTACAAGGTAGCTGACGAACATTTAAATATGCACAAACCGAACGTCATCGAAAATACACATTCCATCTATAGTCCTACATGCATACATGTGTCTGTCAAATACTGATGAGTTTGTGTCCCTGGACTGCTGGGAATGATGCATTTACACATGCAATGGTGAAAAGTGGGACTGTTGTCATAGTGATTATCACAGAGGCCTTTTAATTAAGTGATATTTTTCGCCCATCGAAAGCAAAACAAACATCAGCAATTTTAAGTTCTTTTTTTTAAAATGCATCTTAAGAAACGTGCATTAAAGTTCTGCCTAACTATCATTAAATATACTATTGTTTACTACAAGCATATTCATTTTCCGCTGTCCATAGCTCATTTCGAGGGATGTTTGGAGTAATTTTATAAGGAACAGCCACTGTTTTAATCTCAGACGACTGCAAACTCAACCAGACCAGCAGCGTTCGTCGCTCCCTGAACGGAAAGGGTGTTGAGTGTTTGATACTACTCTCGGAGAGCCACCTTTAAGCAAAGTTTATCTTCAAAACCCCTTAAAAGACAGTAGTTAAAGACCTTGATTAGAATCAGGTGTGTTTAATTAAGAGCTGGAGCTGAAGGTGGTTTTCCTGGAGCAGGACCGGACACTCCTGGTTCAGGGTATGAGGGTTAGGATATATAACATTCAGAGTTTAGAAAGTAAGGTGCAAGGTTCTTAAACAGGTGGCTAACACCATCTCTGTAGGTAATTTGCATTAGAGATCACTGGTATAGGGTTCAGGGTTAGGGTAGGGTGTTCAATCCCGCTCCTGGTGATCTACCTCTTTAAGTGAGCCCCAATTACCTGGTTAAAGTGTGTTTGGAGGGTTGGAACTTAAGTCTAGAGGAAGCAAGATCTCCAGGAGCAGGACTGAACACCTCTAGAACAGGATTAGGGTTAGGATACGACGTTCAGAGTTGATCTCAAACAACTGGCTAACTCCACCTCACTAGGTCATTTGCATTTAAGAAATGGGTCATCAATTGCTCGCACTCATGTTGTTCCAATCCCATAAGACTTTAGTTCATTTTTGGAACACAACTGAAAATATTTTAAATGAAATCTGAGAGACTTCTGGCCGTCCATTGAAAGTCTATTCACCCAAAATTCTTACGCTTCAAAAGGTTTATAAAGAGATAATCTGAAGAGAAAACCAATGAGGTTGGGCTTCTGTTTATGTTTGGAGATAAAAGTCTTATTGACTTGGAATTACATCACGGTGGGTAAATGACGTATTTTTGGATGAACCATCCCTTTAATCAGAGCTGGAGCTGAAGGTAGCTTTCCAGGAGCAGGACTGGACACTCCTTGGTTTTTGGGTCTGAGGGTTAGGAGTACCGACAAGGTAAGAATATAACATTCAGAGTTTAGGGAGTAGAGTGCAGGATCTACTCATTTGAGACCCCTGGTATAGGGTTCAGAGTCAAAAGTTTGGGGTTAGGGTAGGGTGCTCAATCCCGCTCCTGGTGATCTACTTCTTTAAGTGAACTCCAAGACCTTGATTAGCTGGTTCAAGTGTGTTTGGAGGGTCGGAAGTGAAGTCTACAGGAAGCCGGACCTCCATGAGCAGGATTGAGTTCCCCCGGGTTAGGACCTGGTGTGTATCTGTAGTACCTAGTTCTCCCACCGTAAGGCTTCACACCTGTCCCTGAACTGGCCGTGCCTCTAACAGCAGGCCCCATAAGTGCATTGGTTTTCATCGTAATGTTTTGTACCTCTGTAGAAAGTAATAAGCTATCGCTCTCGTAAGCACCACCTTGACACAATGAAGGCACCTGGCGCACCCCTCGGGGTTCAATGGGTTCTTCTCATAAGAAGAAAAACAATGATAAGATCAACAACTTGGAGACCAGGAGACAAACGAAAACACAAATCAGAAGTGAGGAATGTCTTCTTGTACATGCATCCCAAGAGTGCATGGGAGCTAGAACAAGTCTGTAGGGAATCACCACTGTATGTCCACTGTTCTGGTGAGGAGTCAATACCCTACGTTGAGCTTGTTCTTGTTGAGCTCCCTCTCCAGGTTGCCAATCAGCGTGTCAATGCTCTCCTGCAAGTCCCGGAGGTTGACCCTGTTGCTTAGTACTGGGCTGATTTCCTGGATCTTCATGTAGGCCTGGTAGGTGTGCTCTTTGGGTCGGTGCTCCTCATAATCGGAGAGGATCTTATCGCAGGGGATGATAGGTAGAGGTTCTTCTACTTCTAGCCTGTCCAAACCTCCCATATCCTCTTCCTCACTTACTTCCTCTTCCTCCTCTATCTGCATTTCCTCAACCCTCTCCGTTGCCTCATCTACCTCAGGCAACTCTTGTTCAGGGACCATGTCTTCAGTACCCTTCGGTAAATCCTCCTGTCGCACGTTCAGAGGCTCTTCGCTGGGAACATCGTCATAGTCAGCCTCCTCCGGGCAGCTTGGATGGAGGTATGTTTCCCGGCACCCGCTCCAGTCTCCAGCGTAGCGGTTACTGGGACTGTCCAAGCGTCCAGCTCTGGGCCGCAAAACTCCAGTCATGTCCGCCTCCGTTAGATTCAGTACCTGTGGACGCTCTTTCCTCCTCCTTACGGCAGCCGGCACCACTGGGAGCGACTCCATCAGGCCAGGAACCGGAGATGAAGATTTACCCTGAGCGTCCACAACTACAAGAGAAACAAAATAATCTTTCATTACAAATTTCAGATGATGAGAGATTATATGGAAATATATAATTCAAAAGAAAAAGTCTGTTATCAGAAGGCCAAATCCTGACTCTGGAGGACAGGTGGAGCTGGGGATGGAGGAGGGTATTCCAGTGTTGGGGAATGTACTTTGAAAACGATACTATCAAACGTATTTTGCTATATTGAAGCTATTAAAGGAGGCAATATCTTTGTACACATTAAAAATAAGTAAATCAAAAAGATTTAAGAAAATTAATTGGACTTTACCAGGACTATTTGATCGAGAAAGGAGAATTTAGGCATTGCTACTTGCATTAGGTTACTCCCCAACACTTCCATTAACATATGGGGGTTTATTATAAAACTCAAAGCATGCAGAAAAAATGAGATGCGTGCCACAAAAACCCTAAACAAACTCAAACAATCCTATTAACTATTGACACCAACCCAATTTGGCAACACCTACCAAAAAACACTTCTTTTAAACTTGCCACAAAAGTCAGAACTCTGGTAGATCTGGTGATGGGAAGTGGTAAGCTATCATTGCTTTTAGCTTCTGGAACAAATCCGCATGCTAGCAAGATATTGAGATCAAGAAAGGATAGCAGAGGACAAACAAAGCACAGCCATTAATCCTGTTTACCTGTCTCGCTTTGCCCTCTAAACCCTCTGATGAATTTAGCTGCAGTCTACATGTGACAGGACGAGTAAAACAAACAAAAGAAAAGCAAAAATAAATATACAAACTACAAATGAGAGCTAAATTACTATACGTGTTGCTCTTAGTCTCAAAGCACGCAGTGTGAACACAGGAGATCGACGCATGTGTTCTAGAGAGTTTCATCTTTGTCCAATGTCTGCGCTATTTCTCTCCAGAAGTTATTACCAATCTAATTCCAAAATAATGGTCAATCGTCTTTGACCGCTTATGTACGTGTAAAAAACAAAGTATACCTTGGTGCTTTAGCCACTGTGTTTTATTTATTTAACAATAAAAGTACTTAAAAAACGCGCTCAAGGCTTGAGTTTCTGTGCACACACAACCCGTTAAGCATACGCTGGTTTTACCTTCATTAACTCGGCTTAGGTAATCGCCTAAAATCATTTGCGACAGTTAATCAATGTTGTTTTGGCCAAAATAGAAAGGCCTTTTTTGGATACAGGATTTGGGAGTTTCCTGAGGTCAACAGCAAAACAAAACGTTGTTTCGTTTTAAGCATAATCCTTAATTAAAACTAAGAATGCAAGTGCAAAAATATGGTAAAATATGGCTGCTTTTATTTTTTTATATTAGTTAAAATGTTCATGCAAAATGGACTAAAAATACTTTGCAGAAGAGTTATTTTAGTTTTTAATTTAGCTTTAATCATATTTTGTATTGGCTTTTACTTTTATATTTTTCATGTGAATAATTAGAGTTTACTTTTAAAGCAAAATTGCAATTTAGGTTTACATAATTTTTTTTATTTAAGTTTTCATTTCTAGTTAATAACTTAAACTTATTTCAGTTCATTGTCAAGTCAAGAGTTTGTTTAGCTAATATAAAATGTGCTATTTGATTCTAGCTTTATCGAAATTGTTGTAGTTAACGATAATGCATGTGTAGACGCACACACAGTTTGACACACACGCAGACGTCCCGCCGGCAGCCGGCTCCCGGGAGTTCCTCCACGCCTGACGGAGGCTCTTGTGCAGCGAGAGGAGCTCTAAACGGGACGATTGTTCTGCAGGGTGAGGCGCGCGGGTCGGACAGAGTTGAAGGTTAAGAGAGGAATGCGCGTAATTATAGACTGAGGTTTACTGTACCGTTCCTCCGCGCTGGAAGAAGTCACGCACATGGCAGAACGAACGGGGGGGAACAACAACACAACACACACACACACGCCTGAGCCTTAAAGGAACAGCTCCCCTATTCCAGAACACCTATAGCTTTAGAAGACAACCTTAATCCGAGCGGGTGAAACGAAGAAAGAGCCAGAGCGGAAACTAACACACACACACACACACTTAACCTTCTGATGACAGACTGCAGATTTAAAACTAAATCTCATTAGAAACTTGTGAAGAAACACCATAAAAATATAATTCTGGCTCGTGTCTGATTTGAAACAAACGTGTGACTCTCATGGACCATGAGGAGACGAGTAATAATGAGCGATAATGAGTGTGTGTTCTGACCGGGCCAGAGCTGCAGCAGGTAATGCAGGACCTCGATGTGCTTCTTGAAGTGCAGAGCGCTGGCCAGCTCCTCCGAGTCGATGAAGACCCGGTTCCCGTGACACGACGCCTCCTGCCGCTGGCTCAGCAGAACCGGCCCGAAACACACCGCCAGGTTCTGACAGGTCATCTTATTGACCTCGTGATGAGACGCCACGCGCTTCAGGTGATCCAGAAGCTTCCGCAGGGTCGCCTGGTGCAGAAACACACGTGAGAACGCGCACAACACACGCTTGCAACGTGTTCCGGAGCATCCTGGTACCTTCTCCACGTCCGGCAGGATCTCCAGCAGGCTGACGGCGAGCTCGGTGTCGCCCGGCTCGTTCTCGCAGCCGCCGGATCCCATCAGCAGCGGCCGCTTCGACATGGCCTGCAGAACCGACTCGTACAGAGGCTTCGTGATCAGAGGATGAGGAAGCTCCCGGAGGAAGTCCTTCAACACGCCTGCACACACACACACACACACCGGCGCTGTGAGCACGGGACCAGAAACTGCCCAAATAAATGAATAATGACAATTATATTTACAGAAATGAATGCAAAAGAAGAAGAAGAAAAAAAGAATTTGATTCTAATAAAGAAAGAAAATGGATTAAAGAAAAACATTTGTTTTAAAAAATATTTAACAAATATAATCATGATAAACTCATAAATAATAGATTAATGTACATACAAAAAACTAAATAAAAATAGATTAACATAAATTAATGTATAAATAAACAACTAAATATAAAATAATAAAAAAATGTTAAAAAATTCTAATAAAGAAAGAAAATGGATTAAAGAAAAACAGATACTGAAAATGTAAAAAATATATTTTTTAAAATATGATCAAATAAAAATTTGATTAAAATAAATAAAAATAGATAGACATAAATTATTGTATAAATTAACAACTAAATATAATATAATAAATAAAAATAAAAGATTAAAGTACATACAAAATACTAGATTAAGATAAATTAAACAAATAAATAAATGGTAATTATAAATAAATTATAAATAAATTGTAAACAGTAAGAAGAAATGTAAAAAAAAACTAATAAGAAAAGATTGAAATAAATAAAAGAAAATAGATTAAAATAAATAAAATCAACATAAATAAAAGATTAAAATAAATACCTGATAAATTAAATTATGTAAAATAACTTATTAAAATAAATACATTAAAATAAGGAAACTGCAGATAAATAAAAAATAACTAAATAGATTAAAATATGTATATAAATAAAACTTAAAATAATCACATGGTTAATGCATATAGTAATGGTAAAAAAAATGTAAATGTGTGTGAAAAAACTTAATATAAAATCAATAGAATAAATAATGTCAAATAATGTTTAGATATATCTATAATATTAATGCTCCAATATCAGCTGTGCTTTTAAAGAAGAAACTGTTTCGTCATATTTGAGGATCCAAAGCCTCTGTTATAGAAACATATACTTTTATATATTTCTGCTATTGGTCAGTCAAACAGGAAGTCCCGCCCCTGAACTCACTCCATTGGTCGAGACAGAAGCTGCTCAATAAAACAGAGTATTATAGCTGTAATATAAATGTTCATTTGTCACTTTAAATCTGACATTTGAAGTTCAGTCTCACATCCGTTTATTCGCCTCGCGGTGAGATTAAACAAACATAATATCATCTGGAGTCGGTGTTATTCCGTCTCTCCAGGCTTTGGTTTTCTGGACGGGTTCCCGCTCTGAAGGGCCGGATCAGAGGAAAAGCGCTATTGTTGTGCCGCTGTTTTTCTGCAGAGCTGCTGGAATTCAGCCTGGAATGTTGCGGTTAGAAACGACCAGAGACCCAGACGCAGGATTTACACCTGAGCGACTACAGAGAGACTAACACACACACACACACACACACTCACTCACTCATCTTTAATGAGTCTGAAAGAGTCTCTTTTGCTCATCAAAGCTGCAGTTATTAGATCATAAATACAGTAAAAGATTTTTTATTTAAATGATTTATTTATTGGACTTTTGTTTGGAATTATTGCACTCATCTCATCAGGCTGTCACTCCATTAGTTATTCTAAATCTAAATAAACTTTCCTTCTTCATACCAATATGAGTTTTAGTCTCCACTAGATCAGGTTTTCCTGCTTGAATGTTGGTTATTTCCCCCATATTCGTCTCTTCCCAGTCTGTCAGAAACGCTCTGTTTAGTTCCTGTCTCTATGAAGCTCCTCCTCCTGAAAGCACACTGTGCTCTGATTGGTCGGCTGGAACGGTGTGTTGTGATTGGTTGTGTTTGGGAAATGCCCCGCCCCTTCCCATAACCACCAGTTTCAACACACGACTCACTCACTCAAGCCCCGCCCCTTTATTCTGCGCATACAGAGGTTTTTAATGCTTAAACAGCAACATTACAGACTATATAAAGTGGGAAAGAGCAGAATAAGTGAGCTTTAAAGCTCCAAAAATAGGTGTAAATAGTGTGTAAATGTAACTTGCATATGAGACGCACCTGTGATGACGTTGATATCTGGGTAGTTGTTTTCTGAGAGCTGGACGGCGTGACTGTCCCTCTCAAACGCTTCCCGCAGCTCCTTCTTCACCGCAGCCGAACCACAGAGCCGGTACAGACCCACCACCTGTCAATCACACACACACACACCTGTCAATCACAGACCTGTCAATCACACACACCTGTCAATCAATACACCTGTCAATCAAACACCTGTCAATCAATACACACGTCAATCACACATACCTGTCAATTACACACACACCTGTCAATCAATACACCTGTCAATTACACACACCTGTCAATCACATACACACCTGTCAATCAATACACCTGTCAATCACACACACATCAATCACACACATCTGTCAATCACACAGACCTATGTTCCGACATACGAGTATTCAGAGATACGAGCAAGCCTTCAAGCTAATTTTGCTTTGAGATACGAGTAAAGATTTGAGATACGAGCAGCTTACAGACGAGCACGCCGCATCACTCCTTCACTTCACGTGTTCCTCCACTAAAATAAAAGTGTTCATGTGAGATTTAAAAAAGTGTGTTAAAACATCAGTTTTGCGCTGGTTTCTTTTTGGCATGGATTTTCTTCCGTAGTCGACTTCCGTACGCATCTCCCACGAGTGATTGTGTTATTTACTAATCTACGTAATCCTCCTCCGTCATTAGCCGCTACTGTATCGTGTGTCTCGAAGGCAAGAACTCATAATTAAAACCACATTTTATTTTATATCACAGGAATTCTTATACTATAATTGTGTGTGTGTGTGTGTGTGTTTCATTGTTATTAGCACTAATAAGAAAGTATTTTAGAGGATCGGAATGGATAAAAAATGTTTCTATTATTTCTTATGGGAAAAATTATTATAGATACGAGCAACTCGAGTTACGAGCTCGTCCTGGAACGCATTATGCTCGTATCTCAAGATATTACTGTACTATACATACAAATAATAAAAAATAAGAAGAATACTTGGAATACTTTCAACATGCAACACGGTCATGTGACAACAGTTTAACATCCTGCTCTCTCTCTCTCTCTCTCAAGGCTCTGTTCTCAGAACACTTCTGTTCAATATTTAGTTGTGGCTCTTTATATTATCTGCAGTCATAACTATCAGTGTTATGCTTATACATCACCCCGCTCCGTCCCTGCACTCACTGCGCTCCCAACATTAAAATCTGCTTACAGAGTCGTTTCCTTAGATCAGGGTTTCTCAACCTTTTGCCTATTGCGACCCACTTTTTTTTTGTATGACAGTCCTACGACCCACTAAGGCTAGAAATAAATAAATAAAAATAGTAAATAATAAGTAATGAAAAATAATGAAATAATTTGTTAGACCTATACTGTGCGTGCTCATAATTAAATTCACAAAACACTTTTTCAAAAATTAGGCAGACTATGAAACGAACTGATTTATTTATTTTCACTCACGTTCACACACGTTAATGTGACATTTGAGCCTGCCGCTCTGAAACGATGATATCCAGACGCGGTGGAATTGGGGAAAGGGCCACTCGTAGTGTCGCACTCAAACTAGAAGTTGTCAGTCTATTCCTGCCTTTTGTTTTCGTTGCAGTCACCGTCGAAAATCCCGACTCGCAAAGATAGGTAGTGCTAAATGGCAGAAGAAACTTCGTTGCACGACCTGCGCGTTCGAAGCTGTCGTGAGCGACACAATACTGCTTTGCTGTCTTTTAAGTACATCGTGATTTCGCACAAAGTAATCCACAGGTTTACCGACACATGTTGGATGTTTAGTCTGAAGGTGACGTTTTGATGGCTTCATGGACTCCTTTGCTAAGACCTCACCACACTCAACGCATTGTGGTTTTTCGTCCGACGTAGTAAATCCATATTTAATATACAGTGAGCCCTCGCTACTTCGCGGTTCGACCATCGCGGATTCACGACTTCGCAGACTTTTTTTTATTACGTATGTATATATTATAAAAGAAATATATTGCTGATTTTCCGGAAATTTCGAAAATAGACGCGATATATGAAGATTAAAATCAGCTTGCCTGGGTGGGCCTGGGCCCCCTCATTTACATGTTCGGCCCCCTCAGATTTTCAATTGTTTAAAATCGCAACTGTGAAAACGGAATTAAAAGCACATATCGCCCGCTGCACAAAACGATCGCAACGCACCCCCAAAGTCAACATTGGCGCGCTGCGCGTTGTATCATAACTAGTTCTGGCAGAGTGGTTAAGGCGCTAGACTAGAAATCCATTGGGGTTTCCCAGCACAGGTTCGAATCCTGCCGACTATGTTATGCTCGCCCACCACCCCTGTCAACAATCTCGCGCAGTTTTGCCCCTCATTTTAAGATGGGCCCCTTCAAAAAAAATCTGGCTACTCCCCTGGAACACAGTAAAACTCTCGCGACCCCCTCTGTAATGTTCCGCGACCCCCTGGTTGAGAAACAGTGCCTTAGATCATGATAATCATAATGAAGGTGCTTATAAATAAAATGTATTATTATTACTGTTAAACATAAAAAAATGCTTTAATTGATGCATAAATGGACAAATAAATGCATGAATAAATAAATGCATATAAAATAAATAAATGCATATAAAATAAATGAATGCATATATAAACACATGCACACACTGCACAGATTTCAGCAGGCTTTGAACACGTATTGTGCTGAACAGCCCAGCACATTCCTCAGGGATTCAGCAGCACTGGCTACAAAAAACAGAAGAAATTCCCAACCATGTGAAACAGCAGCTTGATTCAGACCAGCGGCGTGTGTGTGTGTGTGTGTGTGTGTGTGTGTGTGTTAAACTCTAAAAATGTCACCCAGAGGAAATAATAGCTTGACCACAGTCTTGTTAAAAACAGCTGAGGAGTTTCCTGAATGCTCTTCTCTTCCTCCAGTGAAGCACACATCCTGATCCAGTGAGTATGTGTGAACAGAGTCCGTGCGTCTCCTTGAGCGGGTCACGGGTTCACTCTTAAAATAACCGTCTGATCTGAGTAATAATAATGCAGTACTTTCAGATCCATGAAGTATCTTTTAAAGAGAAATTATGAATCAAAAGGCACAGTTCATCCAGTGTAATAAAGTCATTTTGTTAAAAGAGCATCTCGCACAGAACACGAGCGCGAGTACGAGAGACGTTTCATTTTAGACGCACTACTCCTTTAAACAGAAAAGAAGGGCTGAGGAAAAACCCTGCGGCACACACTAATCATTTACCCACACACACACACACACACACACACACACACACACACACACACGCACACACGCGCACTGGGTGGATGTTTTCCCGCAGCTATAGTTCATAAGAAACATTCCTTACGCATACGTGACCTTCGTATGTCGTGCATCTTAAGCTAAGGAAGCTTTAGTAAAGTGGATCAGCTAAGCTTTGACCTCAAAACTGCTCATTTCAGTAGCCAAGAATACTATAGTGACACTAAACAGAGAATAACTACTGCTCAGTATATACTTCATATTAGAAGCAGAATACACATGTATGTCTTAAACTGTACGGTGTTGTCACATGACCGAGCATATTTATATTTAATTATCATCTCAGAAATAAACGCTCATTTCTGGTACACTGACACCACAGATCAGAGCCGTTTCAGCTGTAGTTTATTAATGTAAGTATATAATGTAAGTATAAAGTGCAAAATGCTGAAAATTATGTTTCAAACTAGTCACATGACCTCAATACACTGGATGTATCCAGGAATAATTTAGTTGGTTGTGTTAGTTCAGATTCTAACAACTCTTAAATACTGCATACTAACTTAAACTAGTATGTGACTTTTTATTTTATACCTATATTATATTACAGTCGTCACATGACTTTTCTAGGTTGCATCATCTTGAAAACTATTACAACTCAACAGAGCAACTTACCATTTAGCAAAAAACATGCTAAATTTGATATGCAGATATACTGTACATTAATACCTTGAGATACGAGCGTCCCGACATTCAATTATTCTGAGATACGAGAAAGCCTTCAAACATTTTTTTGCTTTGAGATGCGAGTAAATATTTGAGATGCGAGTAAATATTTGAGATGCGAGTAAATATTTGAGATGCGAGTAAATATTTGAGATGCGAGTAAATATTTGAGATGCGAGTAAATATTTGAGAAACGAGTAAATATTTGAGATGCGAATAAATATTTGAGATGCGAGTAAATATTTGAGATGCGAGTAAATATTTGAGATACGAGCAGCTTCCAGACGCTAGAGGTGTTCAGCACTCGCAGCAGCTCAAGCTCCTCATTTATGGGTAATTGCATATGATCTCCACTAGAGGCAGCTTGGTTTTACAGCGGGGGTTACCGGGGGCAACGAGTGATTCACCAGTATTAAGCTGGGAGCAGCACGAGTTATGAGTGTTAATAATAATATGAGCTTCTGAGTCTATCAATACACAACACGGGAAGAAACACTACACTTCTGTATTGTGTTTGCGTTATAATCTACGTAATTTACCATTAGCCGCTACTGTATCGTCTGTCTCGAAGACAAGGACTCATAATTAAAACCACATTTTAATTTATTTTATATCACAGGAATCCTTATATACTATAATTGTTTTGTGTGAGTGTGTGTGTTTCTATAGCAATTTAAAAAATTTTTTTGTTATTAGCACCGTCTTTTAGAGATTCCCTGTTATTTCTTATGGGGGAAAATGATTTGAGATACAAGCAATTCGAGTTTCGAGCTCATCCTGGAATGGATTATGCTCGTATCTCAAGGCATCACTGTATATGTTGATCTATTTGTCAGATTTATGGGCTTTAGCTGTAAATTTAGCACTAATAACACTTTAAAAGATAAACTTTAAAGCCTTTCCAAAGATCTACTTTACAGCATAGGGGCTGAAACTCTTTCTTAGATGGTTGAGAATCAGACTTTGCATGTGTGTATTTTCAGGTAAACATTGGCACATCTGATCTGAGAACAGCAGAGATGTTTTGTGGGTTGACAGTAGACACACTTGGTGGGATGAATGGACGAGAACAGCATTAAACTCTGGGTGACACTGTAACGGAGACAGATTGTGTGTGTGTGTATAACGAAGATGAATGGCTAGAACGTTGGCAATTTGCCTGTGCACACAAACCACGGAGAGGCCTTGCTAAGCTTGTTTGTGTGAGAGTGTAATGTCCATGGCGAGCTCAGTTTAACCAAAGCCTAACAAATGACAGGAAACACTGATACACTTCAAGGCAAAGTGCGTGATTTCTGGGCACCTCCTAGTGCATCAGATTCACTGATGACCCGCAAATACAGAAGATTAACCAATTGCCACAGCCATATCACCCTGTAGCCAAACACTGGAGGCTCAGCAGGATTGAGTCTGGATGGGAGACTCCCGGGAAAAACCAGGTTGCTGTTGTAAGAGGTGTTAGCGTGGCCAGCAGGGGGTGTCACCCTGTGTCTGTGTGGGTCCTAATGCCCCACTATAGAGACGGGGACACTATACTGTCACAAGCACCGTCCTTCGATGAGACGTTAAACCGAGATACTGACTCTCTGTGGTCATTAAACATCCCATGGCACTTCTAATAAAGAGTGGTGTCTTGGCTACATTCCCTTCATTGGCTGTTATTGTCAGGGATGTGGGTGAAGGGAGGAGTGAGGAAATGTTGCAGGGAAAAGGGCTCTTTATTTACAAAAAAGGCAACAAAAACACCCGAGGGGGAAAACGGGATTTGACTCCACTTGACAGACTAGGACTAGACACAAAAGAGCAACGGCAACACAAGGCAATGTCAACGGCAAATCAGCACAGGACAGCAAACAAGAGGGGAATAAATAGGGAACATGAGGCAGGGGGAATTATGGAGAACAGGTGGGGGCAAATTAAACAAAAAAAAGGGAACAGGTGGGGTGGGGTGACACGAGCAAAGCTCGAAACCACGGCCACTCACATGACGTAGAGCGAACGAGGACAGACTTACAACAAGGACAAACACACAGGCCATGAATGTCCGAATCCCGACACAAAACCGAGACCAAAGTCGGGATCAGACATCAAGACTCGCACACAAGAGAGCGCACGACTCAAGACACTCAAGACCTTGTGTGTTCCCACAAGGACAGAACAATATGGTAGTGCCACTGCCACAAAACAAGAGAAAACTAGACCGAAGCGGCAGAACCCTGACACTTATCATGACTTCCAAATACAGTAATACCTTGAGATATGCGTCCTGACATACGAGTATTTCGAGATACGAACAAGCCTTCTACCAAATTTTTGCTTTGAGATACGAGTAAATGTTTGAGATACAAGCAGCTTACAGACGCTGATGCTAGAGGCACTTGGAGCAGCTCAAGGGCCTCATTTATGGGGTTATTGCATATGATCTCCACTAGAGGCAGCTTGCGTTATATAACATGCAAAGATGGTACACAGCATGCTATCATACAGGGGTAAACACGGAGGCTACACATTCACTTCTAAGGTAGAGTGCGAACTGGTGCGCATGTACCAAGAAACAAGAGCACTGTTTTGCATATTAACATAAGACTTTTTAAGAACTCAGTCCTTCCACTGACTACCTGCAGTCTGAATGTAGACATGTGCATAATTTCTGAGCAACTAGTGGGACAATTTCACAATCATTCCTACTGCTCTTTCTTACCCCTCACTGGTAGGCCCGTTCCTAACTCTTCTAGGACTCTTTTTAAGGTGCCACAGTGCTCAGAACGTCAACATATCAATGACTTACTTATAGTTACAGATTAAACTGGAATAGGAGGACTTTGTACTCAAGTAATTTGGCATCTAAAGAAATACACAATTCACCTTTAAATCGGATATTTAGTTTGGAACTGCATGAAGGTTAAAGAGCCGCTCACTCACCTGGCAACCCCTCCTCTCGATCTCAGAGATGCATTTCTCGATGAGCAGTGGAACCATCAATCCAGAAGCTTCCCGTTCCACCACGCGCCAAGCCTCTACGCCGAACACCTGCGTTTGGTGATCCCCCTCCGGGCCATCGAAAGAGTTCTGCCTCTGCTCCATGAGACTCAGCTTCACGTAGATCATCCCACGCGGCTCCAGACGGACCGCGAGCTGGTGCGTCTTACTCACACGAAACAAGACCGGGAGAACCACGGATCCATGGCAGCACACCCGGTTCCGTCGTGCCGTGGATTCCCAACTAAAAACTACAAGTTTGAGGTGTTGAGCGTTCTCCAACTCAATGTTAAAGGTGTGGTCCATGTCCAGAAAGGCTGTGCGACAGGTCAGCAAGGCCGTACGAGCTTTGTTGACAGAATCCACCTGGATGGCACAGTAGACGTTGCGGGAATCGACCCGCGGAGGCTTCAGGTCCTCTGCACCATAGAAGTGCAGACTCATTAGTCCCGAGATGAACGTTAGGCACTTTGGCTGCTCGGAGAAACTGTATGAACGGAAGGCATCAATATCCAGGTCTGTGCCAAGGAGCTTCGGACTTCCACCATTCCCATTGGGATCCCGGGCTTTACTGTTCTTTCTATCCGAGTTGCCGTGCTTGCCTGACTTGGCCACGAGTTCAGGCGAGTCTCCGTCACTTAGGTAACCTCCCTTACTGGCCGATTTGGGGATGCCGCCACTGTTGCTCCTCCTCTTATCAAAATTGTGCTGAGTAGAGACACTGCTGTCCAGATGGTACCGCCAAATCACATTACCACTCGCCAACGCAGTCGTTACGCCTGGCGGTGCCAGTCTGGGCTGGGAGCGTCCCATCTCTGCCAGCCCATTGGCTCTAGGTGAGTGAGCCCTGGGTTCTGATTGGCTGTTGCTGATGTGCACATTGTTAACTGGGTTCCCTTTAACGCTAAGCTTCCGACTAAGATCAGGCAGTTTCTTCATCTTCATGGAAAGTTTTCGGACAGTCCGTGGTGACTTGATTTTATCGGGGAAAGACCAGTTGATAGCTGTGCTCCTTTTAGCTGGGTTTGGACTAGAAGAGGGAGAAAGACCACCAGTGGACTGCTCTGAAGGAAGAACAAAGAGGGTTTAATTAGTAAATTCCCCTGAATACAGTAATACCTTGAGATGCGAGTGTCACGACATACGAGTATTCCGAGATATGAGCAAGCCTTCGAGCATTTTGCTTTGAGATACGAGTAAAGATTTGAGATACGAGTAAAGATTTGAGATACGAGCAGCTTACAGACGCGGACACTAGGTGTTCGAGGACCAGGAGCAGCCCATCTGTCTCACACGTTCATTTCACTGGGGTAATTGCATATGATCTCCACTAGAGGCAGCTTGGTTTTACAGCGGGGGTTACCGGGGGCAACGAGTGATTCACCAGTATTAAGCTGGGAGCAGCACGAGTTATGAGTGTTCAATAATAATAAATAATAACTTGCAACTATAATAATGACTTGCAACCTCAAGGTCATGGGTTCGATTCCCAGGGCAAGCAAGAACTGATTAGAATGTCAATGTGTTTCTTGAATGCGATGATAAAAGCGTCTGATAAATGCATGAATGTGAATGCAACTGTATGCCAAACTCTTTTCTAAAGCTAACATAATCAGTAGAAGCTGTACAGACAAGAGTGTTTAAGTGACTTTTAAAAAGCAGGGCCGTGCTTCGCTTTCCACTACCTTTGGCCCCATTACAAATGTCACAATACACAGATATTTACACATGGGAATAAGCAGGATAACTGACCAAAATTAACTCGTCCAAGGTGTAACAGTTTCAGCTGCACATATTACCACTTCACCTTCAGTTAAGCAATGACTTCTATTGTTCTTTTCTTAACCTATAGTGCCATCTTGACCCATTACCCACAATTCCCCTCCCTAGTCCACAGGATTCCCCCTTTGCTCTACACACACATACATACACAACATAATAACTACATGTACATATCCCAAAAAGTCCCTTTCCAGCTCAGCCACACACATCAAAAACACGGCACATCTGTGGAACATTCCAGAGCGTTTCAGTGGCGGTTCAGTCGCTCCATCAGCCTCCGCATAATTTCCTCTCGCTCTCTCCATTAGCAAATTCCTTTAACGAGAGACTTCTGGACCTGGGATGCCGTTTTCTCCACAGCATGTTACCGCAGTCGTTACACAACAGCTGACCAATCAGATTTCTATTAAAGTTGTACATGCAACCAAAGATTGGCCTCCTTCTTCCCTCTCTCTCTCTCTCTCTCTCTCTCTTTCTCTCTCTCATCACACGGCATGTTCGTCTGCTTTACTACAACAGCAGCTCTGTTGCCGTAGTTCAGGCCCTCCTTCAACACCCGCCGTTTGATCCGGCACTCTCCCGCCCGAGTAAAACAAAGACCCGATTCTGCTTTAGAGAGAGCAATGTGAGAAAAGAGCGAGGAGAAAGACTCCATTTTACGACTGCCGTCACGAAAAAAAACAGTCTCTTAAAGCGACCACTCACACTAATATGAACTTTTGTCATTATCTATTCCTCACCGACCCCATGTTGTTCTTAAACACATGAGCGCACGCATTCCCCCCACACACACACACACACACATTGGTGAGAAAACTGAAGTGTTTATCAGAGACGGTGAAGTCTGATGTCATGGACTGTGTGTTGAACTGATCCCAGATCTGTTCTTTCTCTAAATGATTCAAAAGCTTAATTTAGAGCCGCAGAACAAAGCTCAATTACACACACACACACACACAGGTCTGGGGTCGACTGCTGTCTTTTGCAATGCCACACTCAGATCCGGTTACCTGCCACCCACGGGATTATGGGTAATATTATCTTCTCCATGTCATCCCTAATGTAAAAGCCGAGAGCTGGATCTGTTTGCGCCGCTCGTGTTTCAGAGGGTGAAGAGACGCGCATGCAGGCGGGAGCTAAAGCTAAAGTCAACAGCACATGGGGAAAGTTCCGGAGTGAACACACCACACATTCAGAGCAGAGAGAGAGCACACACACACACACACACAACTTTGCATGAAACGTTAATTTCTATATTAATGATTAATTTGCGGTTTAAGCTGATCTGAGATCCGCTGATGTTTGTTTCAGAGATTCACACATTCATCCGCAGTAAATATAGATGTGATATGATATCAGTCATAAACCTGATCCTTCAATCCCAGAGACGAACAGGGAAGCACTGCGTTCATTCACACTCGCTCATAACCCGCATTTAAACACGACACACGCCATTATAAACGAGAGAGAGAAGCTAATATTTCTAAAAATAGTAATATTTATTTTTTAAGTATTAATATTATTTAATAATAGTAACTATTATGCTTATTATACAACCATGATTGAACTGAAACAGTAATATTTCTTATTTTGTTTCTTATTTTTATTTAGTAGTAGTACTAACAACAACAACAACAAGAAGTATCATATAGTAATTCTAATAATAATATTAATTACAATGACGATATTTAGGCTAATATTATGATATATGCTAATATTTGGTATTAATGATGCAAACATTTAAATTTTATATATTAATATTTGTTTTTATTAATATAATAATAAAAATATATTTTTCCTTTTAAAATGCAGTTTGTCCCAAAAAAAGCCCAATTTCTCTGAATTGCGCAGCCGAACAGACCGAAACTCTTCCGATCATTTCTAGCGTTACACAGGTATGACTCGTATTGTCCAGACAGGTTCAGTTATCGGCGTTGAACTCGTGCCGCATCTCAGAACCGGAAGAAACCGAAGGGACGAGCAGCTTCCGACGACACGGATCGAACGAGTGTCGCAGGAGAAACACAAACACAGCCGCTGCACTCGAGACTCACTGCAGACACTGACAACTTACGGCAAAAACTCTTCAAATAAAGCGATAAATCGTGCGCTTCCTTTCTCAGATAAATAAACTCAAAGTAAAACTCTTTGTTTTGATAAAATATAACTCGAATACCAATTCTGGGGATTCTTTAAATAAACGAAGGATGTTTTTAAAGTGACTGTATATTTTGTCTCAGTTCATCCTGAAATCAGAAACTTCGAGACATATTTTCTTATTTTACAGCAAAATGATTCTTAATTTTAGAAAACAATGTTTCTGTCACAAAGAGTTTATAATATTATGTTCCAATGAACTTTACATTTAAAACAACCACAAATTAAAGAAAAAAGCTTGATTTGACTATTTTTGCATTGATTTCATCATTTGTGCTGCTTGAATCCAGTTGTAACATCTACATTTGTTTAGATTTTTCTTGTTTTAAGAACTTTTTAATCTAGTTGTAAGATGTTCTCATCAAGTGGAATTTTCTCACCCCATTGGCAGGTACTTTTGCCTTTAATTTCTTGATTTACGTTTGATTTTCTTATTTCTCTTGTTGATGTTTTGTACCTGTGGCTCTGAGGTTCTCCTCCTGCGTCTGTCTCTCTCCGTCTCCGTCCGTCTCTGGACCCGTTTGGGACACCCTGATGGCGGGAACAGACTCGGCCTCCTCGTCCTCCGGAATGGGGTTGTACCAAATCTCCCCTTCGTCGTCGGCGTCGTTCTCCTCAGCCGAGTCGGGGCGAAAGGGGGGGAGTGTAGCGTACGGCGGCCGGCGGCGAGGGCGCGGGTGTTCCTCCTCGGCTGCAGGGGGCGCTGTCACGTCTTCGCCGGGAGGGAAGGGCCAAGCCGCGCTCTGCTGGAGCCAGTTGCGTTTTTTGGAGACGGTGATGTGGTTGAACGGCGCCGGACACACTGACACACGCCGGACGACTCGCTGACACACGCCGGACGACCCGGCGACGCACTCCATCGCTGCTACGAAAAATAAAACGCACAACGTCACAAAACAAACTTTGCTTTGCTTTTAATCCCAAGCTAATTTAGGGAAACACATCATGCAAGTACATCCGGTTAGAACCACACGCCATGCCGTCTTTGTCACTGAGATTTCAACGTATAAAAAGCCCTAAAGTTCGTAATTACGATTCAAAATCTGGGAGATTTTCCGAGAGCGCCGACTTGCATCATGTGACCAAAACAGATTAATTCACACGCTGATATTTTTGCAATAGAAACATATAATTCGAAAAGAACGTCACGTTTTGTCATCTTGTAGTTTTTTTTATGCATTTGTGATCAATTCAACGCATTTATGAGTGAGTCGTTCACTCAAGATATTTGTTCACAAACACTGATTCATCCAGTAATGAATCAAGTGAATCTTTATGAGTGAGTCATTGAATCATTCACTGCTATTTTTAAATGAATTCAAATGATTTTCTCTAACATTTAGCCAGAAGCTCTAGTAAATGACGTCAAGTTTTTTAGTTGTTCTTTAAGTTCTGCTCAGAATGGTGATCTGTGTTTGAGAAGAAAGCAACATTAAACCGTGACTGTGTGTACGGAGGGACGGCTGACGTGCTCATGCCGCGTGTGATTTATGGACGCATTAGCAGAGAGATTAAGTCCTGCTGTGACATGCCGTAAAGATGCTTGTGATGTGCATTACCCCTCCGCTGATCACACGCTTCTCTTCCTCTACAGAAAGCTCGTCTCACTCCCAGACCATTCCACTGGGAAAAACAGTGTCCGTGTCTCATTACAGATGTTATTACGGCCGATGCGTTTACCAACAGCTAAAGCATGTGATGCTGGACTTATGTAAGCTGGATTTGAACGCTCTCGATAAGCTCTTTACCGGATGATTTTCCTCTAAAGACGCATGGAGACCCGGAGCCGGAGAACAAGAGGAAAACAAGGTGATGAAAGCACGGGTCAGCGTCGCCCTGAATCACGGAAATATGTTCAAACAGGCCTGGAGTTTAAAGCACACACTCGTTCACTCATTCACTCGCTCTTTCCATTGTCCGCAACTTAAACAACATATAACTCAAAACTGTTACTGAATGAAACGATGAAGCCATGGAGAGCAAACGGACGAGAATCCCATCCGGACTAAAGCTCGTTTTTGTTCAAATGTTGCTTTATTACTTCCTACATTCAAGTGCTGATAAAAATATTAAAAATATACATGAAGCTAAAATAAAATGCTTGTTCGTTTAAAAGCAGAAGCTCTGCTATTTCTTTTAATTTATATGTTGAGGAAATACATATATATATATATATATATATATATATATAATATGTATACATATATATATATAACATATATATATAATAATAACATATATATAATATGTATGTATTATATATCAACATATGTGTGTTATATATTAACATGTTATATTTGAACATATAAGTGTAACATGAATATGTTATAATAATGAATTATGAAAGACTATACTAGGAAATACTATATTAGCCCAAAATAAAGAGCCAATCTCTCGACCAATCACTAGGGCTGTAACGATACGGCAGGTGGCGAATACGAATACGTATCACGATACAGGGTTACGAATATGAATACTTATTCACGAATACACACTTCATGAAAAGAAAAAGAAAAACATTATTTTACCATCACTTTAATGACTTTACCAGTTCATACTGAGTTCAAAGATGCATCCAGGTACACACAACAATATTATACACTAGGCAGTTCACAGCACTGTCACACAGCTTACAATACATAGCCTCCCTGGCATTTAAAACAAAATATTTAACTTAATTAGTATTAAGTAACTTTGGAAAGGAAAAAGGTTGTTTTTCTAGAGGAGATAAGTTCGACAACAAACATTTAACATGGCACATCTTTACTTTTAAGTGATCATACCAAGTTTAATATCAGATTTGACACAGAAAAATAAGATTCCCATAGGAGGAAGCTGACAAAAAATTATAAACATTTGCATTTTGAAACTTAAATGATTACAAGCTACATGTAGCTAACTAGCTATTACAAACACTGACAAACAATCTTTTCCTGATCAACAAATATGTAAATGAGGATTTTTTTGTGATCTAACTGATCTTTCAAAAATAAGTGTAACCAAGAGCCAAGCCAAAAAAAGCTAAGACAAAATGCCTAGTTTATCTACAACAAAAGCTATGATATTTTTTTCAAATTTGATCTTAAAATCTTAAAAACACTTGTTCAAAATTAGATTAATAAAAATTGTCCGTGTCAGAATCATAGCTGTCAATAAAAACTCAAAACTGGTCTCTGATTTCAATTTCGTACCTGATTTCATGCTTGCACAACCTGCAGATCGTATTATTTGTTCTTGTTTCGTTTCCATCTTTTGGAAACCCAAAGTATTTCCACACAGCAGATTTATACTTTGCTGGAGGACTTACTATAACTGTATCATCCGACATGGTGGCGGGAATATATGCTAGACTGCACTACGGCTTGTCGCTACTTCAATGCATACGATAATTTATATTAAATGCAGTAGCGTTATGAATTGAGCTGATTTCCTCATACTAGGAAGATATAATCAAGATTTGAATCAGCCCAAGTAAAAATGGCAATTTCTTATAATTATTTTAATGAATTTGCCAGATGTCGTAACCTCCGCCGAACAATACCTCCCTTCCATACTCGCCCAGCAGTGACTCGATGCACCGAATATTCGATTGTATCGTTACAGCTCTACCAATCACAACACACCGATCCAGCCGACCAATCAGAGCACAGTGTGCTTTCAGAAGGAGGAGCTTCATAGAGACAGGAACTAAACAGAGTGTTTCTGACAGACTGGGAAGAGACGAATATGGGGAAAATAATCAACATTCAAGCAGGAAAACCTGATCTAGTGGAAACACACACACACACAACACACACACACACACACAACAGCAGGAGATGAAGAGCAGAACGGGTTCTTTAAAGAACTGATGAAAAACCACTTCATCTTCCCAGTTTGAAGAGCCTCCAGAATCCCAGAACACGCGAGACAGCGAAGCGTTTGATTGCGGCTCCAGAGAAACTCTTCCAGGTGTTTCTGGCGGACGGGATTCGGCTGGAGGCGTTCGGGATATTCCGCGCGTGTGCGGCGACTCAGCTGGGACTGTCGAGCTCCGTTAAAGGGTCTTTCATAACGGAGGACAAGCTCTCACACGCAGAGAATTCCAGCCAACACACACACACACACACACTCACACACACACTCAGACACACTCACTAAAGACACACACATTTACTGCCTTCCTCTGAATATTCTCACACACACACACACACACACACGTGCACATGAGGCGCACAAACAAGCGTGAACTTTAGACACTTCTAAATATGGATCAGTGTATTCAGTTACAAAAGCCGTCGCTCAAGGCAGTCAAACGTTCCACTAAACAATTACACACACACACACACACACACACACACACACACACACACACACACACACACACACACAACGGGAAGAAACAGATCAGGAGAGAAAGAAAACAAACGTGCGTGTAATAAACCACAATAAAGTGTAAGACCCAAAGATCCCGAGCAGAAACACTTTCCAGAGCTTCCAGTGCAACAACCTTCAGCATCACGCATGCTTACACAACTGTGTGTGTGTGTGTGTGTGTGTGTGTGTGTGTGTGTGTGTGTGTGTGTTCACATCACTGATTAACAGACCCCGAGCGCACAGGAGCCGCAGCGAACGCCTGCAAGAGCTAACGGCAGCTTTCCTGCGTCTCTAACTGCAGAGAGCGGCGCTTGCAACATCAAGGTCAGGGTTCGATTCTGAAACTGAAAGGCGCCTAAAATAAAATGTATTATTATTATTTTTTTATGAACAAAAAAGTTTTTAAATATAATATATATAACAGACACACATATATTTACATACTATTATTGTAGATGCAATTAATTGATTTGATTGCACTATTTATTTGTATATTATATATTTTATATATATATATATATATTATTAGTATTTTTTTTTTTTTTTACCAACTTAATTGAATTGATGATGAACTGTCCAGAAAATAATGCTGGAATGCAGATAATCAGAGAGAATGAAGTTTGTATATTAGAGGTGAAGTGCGACTTCCTGTTTCCTGCAGGATGTGTGACATTATTAACTCAGCAGATCACGGCACGCATGAGACTCGGAGCGCAGGAAGATCCCGCGGGATTAACCCTCCCGTCAGCAGTGTGTGTGTGTGTGTGTGTCTAATCCCTGCCTGCACTCCAGCCTCAGGAACAGAGCGAACGAGCGAAACCACGACCTTGGCATTCCAAATATTCCCTCCCTGGGGCTCCGCGTTTCCACGCGACGGGAATTCACTGGAGAACCAATCCCTCCGGGAGAAACACACACACACACACACACACACACACACACACACATTCCTCTGCAGGAAGCCGTTCCGCGCAATGTTTGATGACAACCAGACAAACACCGTTCAACCAGTGAGAGAAGCTAGGAAGCAAGTGTGTGTGTGTGTGTGTGTGTGTGTGTGTGTGTGTGTGTGTGTGTGTGTGTGTGAGAGAGCGTGTGTGTGTGTGTGTGTGTGTGTGTGTGTGTGTGTGTGTGTGTGTGTGAGAGAGCGTGTGTGTGTGTGTGTGTGTGTGTGTGTGTGTGTGTGTGTGTGTGAATCAACAGTTGTCTCCTCAAACACAAACACACTCCTCTCAGAAATGCCAAAGTCATGGATTGTGTTCTCAGTGATAGATAGAAGCAGATAAAAGAAAGAGAGTTGGAACCGCATGCACTTCCTGTAGCCCGCCGACTCACACACACTCTGAACTCACACACACTCCAGCCGTCAACACAACATCTCAAATCTCACACGCTTTTCAACAGTGTGTGGAGGCCTGTGATGCTGTCACACACTCCTCTTAAAGCACTGTGATTAAAACAAACAGCATCAGCCAAACACAGCTGACAAAACACACACACGCGCACACACGCACACACACACACGCACGCACACGCACACACACTACACTGATGTCACAGCAAACCAGTCAAGACAGCCGTCAGTAAAGTTATCATCAATGTTCTCTTTCAGTTATTGGTTATTCGGTTACAGCTTTCCTGAGTGTCTAACAGTAGAGAGCAGTGCTTGCAACATCAAGGTCATGGGTTCGACTCCCAGGGAAAGCAAGAACTGATTAATGATAAAAGTGTGAATGCAAATAATCACGAGCACAAAACCACCACCAAGCGTGAGTTGCTCCGCGAGTGAGAGTGTTAGTGACCGTCTCCCGTTAGTGGAGAAGCGAGAGGAAAGACCGACACCAGTTAGGAAACACCTGCGGTTCCCGTGACGACGAGGCTCGTCCCCCGTACCTGCTCTGGGCCCCGCGGAGCCGGCGATCCGCTGCTTCATCTCGGACGACAGCACGCGGCCCTTCTGCATCCACTCCTGCATCTTGTTGACCGTGACCCCGGGGTGTTTGGGGCGCGCGGCCGGCGCCAGGTCGGACGCAGGGGTCACCAGGACCACGGGCCCCCCGCTGCACGAGTACTGGACCCCGCTGTCGCTCGCCGACCGCCGGAGCCTCCGCCGGCTCTCAGCCTTCAGGATGTTCTGCAGGCTTCTGCTCTGGGAAGAGCCGGCCGGATCCGGAGCGCCGGACAGACACGCGTCGCTCCCGGTTCTGACGCTCTCGCGACTCGAGCCGCTCGCCTCCACCAATCCATCATCCACCTGACCGTCAAAGCTGATGTTCAACAGCAGGTGATACGCCTCTTTCAGCCGCGACTTCAGGCGGTCCGTCTCTTGCGCGGTTTTGCTCGACCCGCACGCAGATACGCTTCTATCGGTCAGCCGGTTTTCGGCGTAAGACTCGTAAAAGGGCAGGATTTGGTTATCGTAGTAATCGTCGTCCTCGCTGCAGACGGAGTGGTGTCGAGGGGCCCCGTCTCTCCGCCCGGGGGCCACCGTTACTTCCAGCTCGGTGGGGAAAAAGCTCGGACTTTGCAACACAGGCATCCTAAACTCTCCATGATACTCCAGCGAACTCTCTATAACCCGAATCAACTCGCTTTCCTGGAGACTCCCGTCTATAAACTCGAACGCGGGTTTCGGGCTCCTGACGCGCCGCTCGAAGTCGAGCAATGTTACATTTGTGTCTTTACTCGTTTGATCCGCCCGCTTTAAAGCCTCCCGTTCGGGGTTTACATCGCATCCGCCGAAGCCTATCGAGTCTCCGATCGTGTGGAAGCGCTTCCGCTCGCTCCCTGCGCTCGGATGCGAGACCCCCGCCGACCCTCGGGGCCCCGGGCCCCCGTGCGCGTGCACGCGGCTCTCCTCACCCCTCATCTCGTGCGACACATAAGCCCTGTCTGACTGCGTTTGAAACACTTTACCTTCTTTCCCTTTGGGTTTCTTGCCCCTGAGTTTGGCTAGGATTGTCCTCCGCAGAGGATCAGCCATCGGTACCGATCCGATCCTCCAGCGTTAGTTCCGATCAGCGGCGCTCCGCAGCCAGAGTGACCGAGCGAGAGGCGCGTCAGAGCGGGCAGGAGACTCCGACACACCGCGGGCAGCGCGCAGCTCCATGATCCGCTGAAACCAAACCACACACACTCATTCTCTCTCTCCCTCCCTCTCCCTCTAAATAGTTCAGATACTTTCTGTGGGGGTTAAAGGTTTAGAGGCGGAGCTCAAACAAACTCCACATGCAAGCGAGATCTTCATCTCTCACCGGCTTCATGATCTGCGTGTATTCAACTGCTGCAAAATACATTAAAGCTCTTTATTTGCGTGATTCTTTTGACATGCAATATTGGCAAAAACAAGCAATGACAAGAAATAATATAACAATAACATGTGCGATATTGCTCAAAAACTATAATTATATTTACATTATATATATATATATATATATATATATTGTATAATAATGTACAATATACCAGATATATTTGATCGAACCGGATATATAGATTATAATTTATTTGAACACACGTTTACATTTTTAAGTGTATTCCATTTGTTGATGTTTAAGTCATTTCAACTTAAATTACATCAATTCTGACTTTTCAGAAAAGAAATGAGTTGAATCTTTAGTTGCGTAACTTATTTTGACGTGTTATAGCAAAATAAAAACATAAGTTGTCGTAACTGTAAATAGTAAGGAAACCCGTTGCCTTAAAATGAATAAATAAACTCAATGAGTGACTTAAATTAATTAAAATTATTTTGAGTGGAATTGTCAAGTTCATGCAACTTAAACGTATTAAATCGTGCATTAAGTTTATTTACTTACTCATTTAAGGCAATAGGTTTATATCAGTTTTATATATTTTTATTTATACGATCACTTATTATTAATTTAGCAAAGATGTAAATTACTATTTGGAAAATACTTAACAAAAAAACAAAAATAATAAACGGACAAAAGCACTAAAAAATAATATGTGAAAACTGAAAATATTTATTAAAAACTACTTAAAAATGACAATAAAACTATATAGATAACGCTAAAATAACAAGTTTGTAAGTTATTTTTCTATTTAAAAGTGCACTGTTCTTATTTCATTTGAAGAAAATGTAGAATATAAAAACTACAAGCATTGAATCATTCACTCAAGAGATTCGTTCAAAAACACTGATTCATCCAGTAATGAATCAAGTGAATCTTTATGAGTGAGTCATTGAATCATTCACTCAAGAGAATCCTTAAAAAACACTGTTTGACTGTCATGAGTTTTTAAATATATCTTCTGTTTATATATATATATATATATATATATATATATATATATATATATATATATATATAATATGTATTAATGATTTAATGCAACCAAAAATTGCTCTGAACTCATACTTATGAACGTTTTAGTGCTTTATTTTTAATTCATTATAAAGTTATTAAGCTTTAAGCTGGTTAAGTATTAATTTACGGCCGTGCTCAAACACAGCTGATGGGTTTATGTGGCAGAGAACCACACACTGATTGGCACTAATGGGCTCATTATGTTTGAATAGGATAATCATAATCATCACATAAGAAGGAATTATTGAAATTACAGCCCATCCGGGGAAAGTGCTTCCCTCGTTCTCTGTCTCGTTTCCCAGCGTGTCCGAGCAGGCCTGAGACGGAGGAAGGCACGCAGATCCGCCTCCGGATTCTGGGAATGATTGGGATTTTTATCTGACCGGAATCAGACTTCCATCAGATAGACTGAGAGAGAGAGAGAGAGAGAGAGAGAGATCAATGCTGTCATTCATTCATGCATCTGTGATTATATTTCACTCACACTAACGCTTTACTGACACATTTAATTAAACATAACATAGATGAAGTTAACGATGAATAAACACTGAAACATGTTTTGCTCACTAACAGTTATTAACCTCAACTAATGAAATAGAATTGTAAAGTTTACAAACATTTTCATATTTTTAAGCTTATTGTTTATTATTATCAACTGAAGAACTGAACTTCAGAAATGGATCTGTTGATGAAAGGATGGAATTGTAACTCCATCTCTTCTTCTGTTTTATATCGCACCGAAGATCTCAGACCCTGATCCACACACACACACACACACACACACACACATAATGTTTTTTGTTCTATATAATCTGTATCTTCTCTTTTCTACACTAACTGACCCCTAAACCATCACACACTGATGCTCTAAAACTTCTCTCTCTCTCTCTCTCTCACACACACACACACACACTCACATCACCACGTGCCTCTCATGTCGCAGCTTGCAGCAAAAACACAAGTGCTGAAAAACAAGGTGAATACGAATGATGTGCTACTGATGTGTGTGTGTGTGTGTGTGTGTCCAGCGCACTCACTCTAGTGAACGGATCCCCATCTGATGTGTGTGTGTGTTCAGAGGAACATCTGTTTCTGCGGCTGCTCTGCGCTCCAGCTGTCCGCTCTCATTGTTCCGGCGTCTGCAGTGTCTCTCACTCTCACACACACAGACACACAATTTATGGGGCGATCCGCACCCCTTTTCTCAGGACGTAAATCAGCCGGAGCCCCTCTGAGACAAAACCCTCGGCTGATCAGAGAGTCTGTGATGAAGATCTTCTGCCCGGCAACAGAGATTACAGTTAACATCCCACAAACCATAACACACGCTGAACGCTGGAAGCTGTCCTGTGTGTCTAACAGTAGAGAGCAGCGCTTGCAACATCAAGGTCATGGGTTCAATTCCCAGGAAAGCAAGAACTGATTAGAATGTCAATGTGTTTCTTGAATAAGATGATAAAAGCAGCTGATAAATGCATGAGTGTGAATGATAAACTCATTTCACTGGATTTTAGAAGTGTGGACATTATTTAATAAAGTTTTGATCCACGAGTTTCTGAACTCGATTACAGCATTACAAACTGTTTTAATCACTGAGAAAAGACAAAAGATAAAACATCAGTATTACTTAAAACTTAAAAAGGAAAGTTAGTAAAAAGTTATATTTTAATAACTCATTTAATGAGGTTGTACACAGTATATACAGGGAGTGCAGAATTATTAGGCAAATGAGTATTTTGACCACATCATCCTCGTTATGCATGTTGTCTTACTCCAAGCTGTATAGGCTGGAAAGCCTACTACCAATTAAGCATATTAGGTGATGTGCATCTCTGTAATGAGAAGGGGTGTGGTCTAATGACATCAACACCCTATATCAGGTGTGCATAATTATTAGGCAACTTCCTTTCCTTTGGCAAAATGGATCAAAAGAAGGACTTGACAGGCTCAGAAAAGTCAAAAATAGTGAGATATATTGCAGAGGGATGCAGCAGTCTTAAAATAGCCAAGCTTCTGAAGCGTGATCATCGAACAATCAAGCGTTTCATTCAAAATAGTCAACAGGGTCGCAAGAAGCGTGCGGAAAAGCCAAGGCGCAAAATAACTGCCCGTGAACTGAGAAAAGTCAAGCGTGCAGCTGCCAAGATGCCACTTGCCACCAGTTTGGCCATATTTCAGAGCTGCAACATCACTGGAGTGCCCAAAAGCACAAGGTGTGCAATACTAGAGACATGGCCAAGGTAAGAAAGGCAGAAAGTCGACCACCACTGAACAAGACACACAAGCTGAAACGTCAAGACTGGGCCAAGAAATATCTCAAGACTGATTTTTCTAAGGTTTTATGGACTGATGAAATGAGAGTGAGTCTTGATGGGCCCGTGGCTGGATTGGTAAAGGGCAGAGAGCTCCAGTCCGACTCAGACGCCAGCAAGGTGGAGGTGGAGTACTGGTTTGGGCTGGTATCATCAAAGATGAGCTTGTGGGGCCTTTTCGGGTTGAGGATGGAGTCAAGCTCAACTCCCAGTCCTACTGCCAGTTTCTGGAAGACACCTTCTTCAAGCAGTGGTACAGGAAGAAGTCTGCATCCTTCAAGAAAAACATGATTTTCATGCAGGACAATGCTCCATCACACGCGTCCAAGTACTCCACAGCATGGCTGGCAAGAAAGGGTATAAAAGAAGAAAATCTAATGATATGGCCTCCTTGTTCACCTGATCTGAACCCCATTGAGAACCTGTGGTCCATCATCAAATGTGCGATTTACAAGGAGGGAAAACAGTACACCTCTCTGAACAGTGTCTGGGAGGCTGTGGTTGCTGCTGCACGCAATGTTGATGGTGAACAGATCAAAACACTGACAGAATCCATGGATGGCAGGCTTTTGAGTGTCCTTGCAAAGAAAGGTGGCTATATTGGTCACTGATTTGTTTTTGTTTGGTTTTTGAATGTCAGAAATGTATATTTGTGAATGTTGAGATGTTATATTGGTTTCACTGGTAAAAATAAATAATTGAAATGGGTATAAATTTGTTTTTTGTTAAGTTGCCTAATAATTATGCACAGTAATAGTCACCTCCACACACAGATATCCCCCTAAAATAGCTAAAACTAAAAACTACTTAAAATATTGATACAAAAATATTCAGCTTTGATATTAATGAGTTTGTGTTCAGTGAGAACATGGTTGTTGTTCAATAATAAAATTTATCCTCAAAAATACAACTTGCCTAATAATTCTGCACTCCCTGTACACAGAAAATAACTTAAAATGAATTGTTAAAAAACTTATGATTTTAGAAAATAATATCAGAAAATGTGTTTCTAGTTCCATATATAAACATATATAGCTGTGTGATTAAGATATGTAAATAAAATGTTTTATACACACACAATATACATATATATATACACATGTTTATATTATTTATTTTATTATATATATATATATATATATATATATATATATATATATATATACACCGTATATATATTTTTTAATATTAGTTTAAATTATTAGTTATATATATATATATATATGGTAAAAAATAAGTTTAAAATTTTTTTTTTATTAAGTATTAGAAATATATCTAATTGTAAAAATCTATAATTTGTATATATATATATATATATATATACAAATTATAGATTTTTACAATTAGATATATTTCTAATACTTAATAAAAAAATAATTTTAAACTTATTTTTTATGTGGACAATAACTAATAGTTGGTTATTAAAACATCTGTTTTAATGTAAAATATTCTATATACAATAACTTAAATTGATTTATCAAGATATCAATATATTAATTAGATTACAAAATAACAAGTTAGTCATCATATATTTTAAATTATTAAATTTTTATATGTATTTTACACAGACACACATATATTACCCACCCAAACTGATTAGTTATATTGGTAATTAGACAGATATAGACACCGGTCAAAGATCTTGGTCATAATTTCCTGTTTCTCATCACTATGGTGACGAGGACAATCACCCTGACGACCTTAAATGAACACACGTACTGTTAGCCGAGGACATTCAGAACAGAAACCTGAAATATGAATATGTATGGAGGGCATGAATCTCAAGCAAAAACCTCACAATGCAAACACTTCCACTGGTTTTCCATGAATCCCACTCAAGTCTTTTTTCCGCTCGGGTTTGTAAAGCTCATAAGACGTAATCGAACGCACTGGAATTTAGGTCAAGCTTAATAGATGCATGTTTGTGGTGTACAAGAGAGCAAAGCTTTGTGTTCATATGTGCCGGATCACATTTACATGCTCAATCATTCACCAAACGCACACACATCCCCATCAGAAACACCAGCGTCCAGAGCAGAATGAAGAACATGGACATGTGTCTCAATGAGAAATAATAATAAAATATGAGATAATTAACAATCAGGAGCTTAAAGCATAAATTCCCACAGAAGCAGAATGAGGAGCTAATAATCCATCAGAAAGCATCAGGTCAACTGCACAATGAGTGAAGACGTTTGGAGACTAAACTACATGGTTGAAAGTCCATAAAAACAATAACTTATAAGTTTATATGATTGATTTATTTGCTTTTCACCAATAGGTGGCGCTGACACCGAACTGACCTGAAGTGTTCAGTATTGGGTGTTCATTTTAGAGTTATTTTTGTGCCCGATTTTTGGTCAAACTGAGAAGTTATAAGCCCAAAAATTTGAATGTACGTATTTCCTCACCACTTGGTGGCGCTGTGCCAAAACTCTGCGATTCGAGTCAGGTCATGGTTGTTACAACACACACCAATTTTGGTCTGAATACACTGAAGCGTTACGGAGATACAGCCTCACATCCATTTTTGGCGTGTTGTTCGCAGGATTCGCTCTCGAGAACGATTGACGTATTGACTTGAATTCCTTTTTCCCAGCAAAATCCGATTCAGTTTTCATGGTTGAACTGCAATCGAATCGTCTTGAGGAAAGGAATTACAGTAATACCTTGAAATAAGAGCATAATCTGTTCCAGGACGAGCTCGTAACTCGAGTTGCTCGTATCTCAAATCATTTTCCCATAAGAAATAACAAGAAAAATTTAAGCCGTTCCAGCCCTCTAAAAAACTCCCTTATTAGTGCTAATAGGATTCCTGTGATATAAAATAAAATGTGGTTTTAATTATGAGTTCTTGCCTTCGAGACAGACGATACAGTAGCAGCTAATGGCTAATCGCTCCATCTTCTCTCCACTGCTGTTTTTGCTCACGCTAACACTTATTTTAGTGAAGGAATGCATGAAATGAAGGAGTGAGGTGGCGTAGGCTCTGCGTATCGGAGTCTGTAAGCTGCTCGTATCTCAAATATTTACTCGCATCTCAAAGCAAAAGTGTGCTGGAAGACTTGCTCGTATCTCAGAATACTCGTATGTCGGGACGCTCGTATCTCAATGTTTTACTGTACAGGGAAACAAGAATTTAGCTTCTAGCCCTTACGGTTCAAGAGTTATTAGCCTAAACGCGAGTGCAAATGTGGACAGTAGGTGGCGCTAGAGGGATTGAGTTACAGACTCCAAATTTGCTGTGGTGAGTGATCACACTGTCCTCTATGTGTGTGCCAAATATCAGAACTTTTTACCATACGGTTCGGCGACAGACTGCAAGAGCGGCAGACCACGATTCCCGGATCCAACGGCTCGGCCCCTGACGATAAATAAGACGTTTGGAGTTCTGGAAATTCTCCAGAATCCTGGAGCATCAAAACAAGCCGCTGGAATCTCCTGATGTTCGTTCAGGTGTGAAGATAAAGAGACCGAGGGCTTTGAGACAAGGCCGGACACATTCCTGCTCGCTGGAATCTTATCGCCTGCATATTTACCCGTTTCATG
>JAWRVZ010000619.1:112500-115000 GCA_037043235.1 Rhodeus uyekii
TTTATAAAGCACATATTAATGCCTTACTCTGCATGATCATATTCTACATCCCTTAATCCACCCCATATCTAAACGTAACTACCTTACGAACTGTTAATAAGCAGTAATTAGGAGTTCATTGAGGCAAAAGTCATAGTTAGTAGTGAGAATTGGAGCCTAATGTAAAGTGTGACCAAAGCGCTTCACTACAGCTTGTAAAACTTGCAAAAAATACAGTTCAGGCCGGGTGATTCTGGTTTATCCGTAATTAACCTGAAGAGAATTTTGCATGTTAGAAAATTGAGTTTCATCACATATTAGAAAAATCGAAGGTTTGGAAGAATGCTTTTGTGTTCTATGCTGTTCAAAAGAGCTGATATAAAACTACACAAGACAGGGTTGTGAACGGCGTCGGTGGTTTCAGACGCTGCTGGTCTTGCGGACGAGCACCGAGCAGCAGGTCAGACCGCCGTCCACCTTCGCTCTCTCCTGATTGGACACTGGGATGAGCATGTGATCCTTCAGCTTCTCAAACACCTGCAGCGACACACACACACACACACACACACACACACACACACACACATGCCAAACCTGCAATGACGTTTTTCTTATAAACCAATAGTTAAATGTGAGTAATGCTGTAAATCAGACCATTTACATAATCCAGTACACATACCAAATATAAATATATATAGTTTAATAAATATAAGCAACATTATGAAATTGTATTACTATTATCTCTCTCTCTTTAAATTATATATAATTTAAATAAAATCATGTAAATTGTAATAATATTATATACAAATATGATTTATAAGAGGCTGAAGTTAAACTGGAAACAGAAGCTGTAATGGTTTGCTGAAGGAGCAGAAAGAAGTGTGTGTTTTGATGCAGAAGTGTGTGTTTTGATGCAGAAGTGTGTGTTTTGATGCAGAAGTGTGTGTTTTGATGCAGAAGTGTGTGTTTTGATGCAGAAGTGTGTGTTTTGATGCAGAAGTGTGTGTTTTGATGCAGAAGTGTGTGTTTTGATGCAGAAGTGTGTGTTTTGATGCAGAAGTGTGCGTTTTGATGCAGAAGTGTGCGTTTTGATGCAGAAGTGTGTGTTTTGATGCAGAAGTGTGTGTTTTGATGCAGAAGTGTGCGTTTTGATGCAGAGGTGTGTGTTTTGATGCAGAAGTGTGCGTTTTGATGCAGAGGTGTGTGTTTTGATGCAGAAGTGTGTGTTTTGATGCAGAGGTGTGTGTTTTGATGCAGAGGTGTGTGTTTTGATGCAGAAGTGTGTGTTTTGATGCAGAAGTGTGTGTTTTGATGCAGAGGTGTGTGTTTTGATGCAGAAGTGTGTGTTTTGATGCAGAAGTGTGCGTTTTGATGCAGAAGTGTGTGTTTTGATGCAGAAGTGTGCGTTTTGATGCAGAGGTGTGTGTTTTGATGCAGAAGTGTGTGTTTTGATGCAGAAGTGTGTGTTTTGATGCAGAGGTGTGTGTTTTGATGCAGAAGTGTGTGTTTTGATGCAGAGGTGTGTGTTTTGATGCAGAAGTGTGTGTTTTGATGCAGAAGTGTGCGTTTTGATGCAGAAGTGTGCGTTTTGATGCAGAAGTGTGTGTTTTGATGCAGAGGTGTGTGTTTTGATGCAGAGGTGTGTGTTTTGATGCAGAAGTGTGTGTTTTGATGCAGAGGTGTGTGTTTTGATGCAGAAGTGTGCGTTTTGATGCAGAGGTGTGTGTTTTGATGCAGAAGTGTGTGTTTTGATGCAGAAGTGTGCGTTTTGATGCAGAGGTGTGTGTTTTGATGCAGAAGTGTGTGTTTTGATGCAGAAGTGTGTGTTTTGATGCAGAAGTGTGTGTTTTGATGCAGAGGTGTGTGTTTTGATGCAGAAGTGTGCGTTTTGATGCAGAAGTGTGCGTTTTGATGCAGAAGTGTGCGTTTTGATGCAGAGGTGTGTGTTTTGATGCAGAAGTGTGTGTTTTGATGCAGAAGTGTGTGTTTTGATGCAGAGGTGTGTGTTTTGATGCAGAAGTGTGCGTTTTGATGCAGAAGTGTGCGTTTTGATGCAGAAGTGTGCGTTTTGATGCAGAAGTGTGCGTTTTGATGCAGAAGTGTGTGTTTTGATGCAGAGGTGTGTGTTTTGATGCAGAAGTGTGTGTTTTGATGCAGAGGTGTGTGTTTTGATGCAGAAGTGTGTGTTTTGATGCAGAAGTGTGTGTTTTGATGCAGAAGTGTGTGTTTTGATGCAGAAGTGTGTGTTTTGATGCAGAAGTGTGTGTTTTGATGCAGAGGTGTGCGTTTTGATGCAGAGGTGTGCGTTTTGATGCAGAAGTGTGCGTTTTGATGCAGAAGTGTGCGTTTTGATGCAGAAGTGTGCGTTTTGATGCAGAGGTGTGCGTTTTGATGCAGAGGTGTGCGTTTTGATGCAGAAGTGTGCGTTTTGATGCAGAAGTGTGCGTTTTGATGCAGAGGTGTGCGTTTTGATGCAGAAGTGTGCGTTTTGATGCAGAAGTGTGCGTTTTGATGCAGAAGT
>JAWRVZ010000619.1:120000-129475 GCA_037043235.1 Rhodeus uyekii
GTGTGTATTGAGTGCAGATGAGATGTCATGCGTGTGTATTGAGTGCAGATCAGATGTCATGCGTGTGTATTGAGTGCAGATGAGATGTCATGAGTGTGTATTGAGTGCAGATGAGATGTCATGCGTGTGTATCGAGTGCAGATGAGATGTCATGCGTGTGTATTGAGTGCAGATGAGATGTCATGCGTGTGTATCGAGTGCAGATGAGATGTCACGCGTGTGTATCGAGTGCAGATCAGATGTCATGCGTGTGTATCGAGTGCAGATGAGATGTCATGCGTGTGTATTGAGTGCAGATGTGATGTCATGCGTGTGTATCGAGTGCAAATGTGATGTCATGCGTGTGTATCGAGTGCAGATGTGATGTCATGAGTGTGTATTGAGTGCAGATGAGATGTCATGAGTGTGTATCGAGTGCAGATGTGATGTCACGCGTGTGTATCGAGTGCAAATGTGATGTCATGCGTGTGTATCGAGTGCAAATGTGATGTCATGCGTGTGTATCGAGTGCAAATGTGATGTCATGCGTGTGTATCGAGTGCAGATGAGATGTCATGCGTGTGTATCGAGTGCAGATGAGATGTCATGAGTGTGTATTGAGTGCAGGTGAGATGTCATGCGTGTGTATCGAGTGCAGATGAGATGTCATGAGTGTGTATTGAGTGCAGGTGAGATGTCATGCGTGTGTGTTGAGTGCAGATGAGATGTCATGCGTGTGTATTGAGTGCAGATGAGATGTCATGCGTGTGTATTGAGTGCAGATCAGATGTCATGCGTGTGTATCGAGTGCAGATGAGATGTCATGCGTGTGTATTGAGTGCAGATGTGATGTCATGCGTGTGTATCGAGTGCAAATGTGATGTCATGCGTGTGTATCGAGTGCAGATGTGATGTCATGCGTGTGTATCGAGTGCAGATGTGATGTCATGAGTGTGTATTGAGTGCAGATGAGATGTCATGAGTGTGTATTGAGTGCAGATGAGATGTCATGCGTGTGTATCGAGTGCAGATGAGATGTCATGCGTGTGTATCGAGTGCAGATGTGATGTCACGCGTGTGTATCGAGTGCAAATGTGATGTCATAAATGTGTATCGAGTGCAGATGTGATGTCATGCGTGTGTATTGAGTGCAGATGAGATGTCATGCGTGTGTATCGAGTGCAGATGAGATGTCATGCGTGTGTATCGAGTGCAAATGTGATGTCATAAATGTGTATCGAGTGCAGATGTGATGTCATGCGTGTGTATCGAGTGCAGATGTGATGTCACGCGTGTGTATCGAGTGCAGATGTGATGTCACGCGTGTGTATTGAGTGCAGATGAGATGTCATGCGTGTGTATCGAGTGCAGATGAGATGTCATGCGTGTGTATCGAGTGCAAATGTGATGTCATAAATGTGTATCGAGTGCAGATGTGATGTCATGCGTGTGTATCGAGTGCAGATGTGATGTCACGCGTGTGTATCGAGTGCAGATGAGATGTCATGCGTGTGTATTGAGTGCAGATGAGATGTCACGCGTGTGTATTGAGTGCAGATGAGATGTCATGTGTGTGTATTGAGTGCAGATGTGATGTCATGCGTGTGTATTGAGTGCAGATGTGATGTCATGCGTGTGTATTGAGTGCAGATGAGATGTCATGTGTGTGTATTGAGTGCAGATGTGATGTCATGCGTGTGTATCGAGTGCAAATGTGATGTCATGCGTGTGTATCGAGTGCAAATGTGATGTCATGCGTGTGTATCGAGTGCAGATGAGATGTCATGCGTGTGTATCGAGTGCAGATGAGATGTCATGCGTGTGTATCGAGTGCAGATGAGATGTCATGCGTGTGTATCGAGTGCAGATGAGATGTCATGCGTGTGTATCGAGTGCAGATGAGATGTCATGCGTGTGTATCGAGTGCAGATGAGATGTCATGCGTGTGTATCGAGTGCAGATGAGATGTCATGCGTGTGTATCGAGTGCAGATGAGATGTCATGCGTGTGTATCGAGTGCAGATGAGATGTCATGCGTGTGTATCGAGTGCAGATGAGATGTCATGCGTGTGTATCGAGTGCAGATGAGATGTCATGAGTGTGTATTGAGTGCAGGTGAGATGTCATGCGTGTGTGTTGAGTGCAGATGAGATGTCATGAGTGTGTATTGAGTGCAGATGAGATGTCATGCGTGTGTATCGAGTGCAGATGAGATGTCATGCGTGTGTATTGAGTGCAGATGAGATGTCATGCGTGTGTATTGAGTGCAGATCAGATGTCATGCGTGTGTATTGAGTGCAGATGAGATGTCATGAGTGTGTATTGAGTGCAGATGAGATGTCATGCGTGTGTATCGAGTGCAGATGAGATGTCATGCGTGTGTATTGAGTGCAGATGAGATGTCATGCGTGTGTATCGAGTGCAGATGAGATGTCACGCGTGTGTATCGAGTGCAGATCAGATGTCATGCGTGTGTATCGAGTGCAGATGAGATGTCATGCGTGTGTATTGAGTGCAGATGTGATGTCATGCGTGTGTATCGAGTGCAAATGTGATGTCATGCGTGTGTATCGAGTGCAGATGTGATGTCATGCGTGTGTATCGAGTGCAGATGTGATGTCATGAGTGTGTATTGAGTGCAGATGAGATGTCATGAGTGTGTATCGAGTGCAGATGTGATGTCACGCGTGTGTATCGAGTGCAAATGTGATGTCATGCGTGTGTATCGAGTGCAAATGTGATGTCATGCGTGTGTATCGAGTGCAAATGTGATGTCATGCGTGTGTATCGAGTGCAGATGAGATGTCATGCGTGTGTATCGAGTGCAGATGAGATGTCATGAGTGTGTATTGAGTGCAGGTGAGATGTCATGCGTGTGTGTCGAGTGCAGATGAGATGTCATGAGTGTGTATTGAGTGCAGATGAGATGTCATGCGTGTGTATCGAGTGCAGATGAGATGTCATGCGTGTGTATTGAGTGCAGATGAGATGTCATGCGTGTGTATTGAGTGCAGATCAGATGTCATGCGTGTGTATCGAGTGCAGATGAGATGTCATGCGTGTGTATTGAGTGCAGATGTGATGTCATGCGTGTGTATCGAGTGCAAATGTGATGTCATGCGTGTGTATCGAGTGCAGATGTGATGTCATGCGTGTGTATCGAGTGCAGATGTGATGTCATGAGTGTGTATTGAGTGCAGATGAGATGTCATGAGTGTGTATTGAGTGCAGATGAGATGTCATGCGTGTGTATCGAGTGCAGATGAGATGTCATGCGTGTGTATCGAGTGCAGATGTGATGTCACGCGTGTGTATCGAGTGCAAATGTGATGTCATAAATGTGTATCGAGTGCAGATGTGATGTCATGCGTGTGTATTGAGTGCAGATGAGATGTCATGCGTGTGTATCGAGTGCAGATGAGATGTCATGCGTGTGTATCGAGTGCAAATGTGATGTCATAAATGTGTATCGAGTGCAGATGTGATGTCATGCGTGTGTATCGAGTGCAGATGTGATGTCACGCGTGTGTATCGAGTGCAGATGTGATGTCACGCGTGTGTATTGAGTGCAGATGAGATGTCATGCGTGTGTATCGAGTGCAGATGAGATGTCATGCGTGTGTATCGAGTGCAAATGTGATGTCATAAATGTGTATCGAGTGCAGATGTGATGTCATGCGTGTGTATCGAGTGCAGATGTGATGTCACGCGTGTGTATCGAGTGCAGATGAGATGTCATGCGTGTGTATTGAGTGCAGATGAGATGTCACGCGTGTGTATTGAGTGCAGATGAGATGTCATGTGTGTGTATTGAGTGCAGATGTGATGTCATGCGTGTGTATTGAGTGCAGATGTGATGTCATGCGTGTGTATTGAGTGCAGATGTGATGTCATGCGTGTGTATTGAGTGCAGATGAGATGTCATGTGTGTGTATTGAGTGCAGATGTGATGTCATGCGTGTGTGATGTCATGCGTGTGTATTGAGTGCAGATGAGATGTCATGAGTGTGTATTGAGTGCAGATCAGATGTCATGCGTGTGTATTGAGTGCAGATGTGATGTCATGCGTGTGTATTGAGTGCTGATGTGATGTCATGCGTGTGTATTGAGTGCAGATGTGATGTCATGTGTGTGTATTGAGTGCAGATGTGATGTCATGCGTGTGTATTGAGTGCAGATGTGATGTCATGTGTGTGTATTGAGTGCAGATGTGATGTCATGCGTGTGTGATGTCATGCGTGTGTATTGAGTGCAGATGAGATGTCATGAGTGTGTATTGAGTGCAGATCAGATGTCATGCGTGTGTATTGAGTGCAGATGTGATGTCATGCGTGTGTATTGAGTGCAGATGTGATGTCATGCGTGTGTATTGAGTGCAGATGTGATGTCATTTGTGTGTATTGAGTGCAGATGAGATGTCGTGTGTGTATTGAGTGCAGATGTGATGTCATGCGTGTGTATTGAGTGCAGATGTGATGTCATGCGTGTGTATTGAGTGCAGATGTGATGTCATGCGTGTGTATTGAGTGCAGATGTGATGTCATGCGTGTGTATTGAGTGCAGATGTGATGTCATGCGTGTGTATTGAGTGCAGATGTGATGTCATGCGTGTGTATTGAGTGCAGATGTGATGTCATGCGTGTGTATTGAGTGCAGATGTGATGTCATGCGTGTGTGATGTCATGCGTGTGTATTGAGTGCAGATGAGATGTCATGAGTGTGTATTGAGTGCAGATCAGATGTCATGCGTGTGTATTGAGTGCAGATGTGATGTCATGCGTGTGTATTGAGTGCAGATGTGATGTCATGTGTGTGTATTGAGTGCAGATGTGATGTCATGCGTGTGTATTGAGTGCAGATGTGATGTCATGTGTGTGTATTGAGTGCAGATGTGATGTCATGCGTGTGTGATGTCATGCGTGTGTATTGAGTGCAGATGAGATGTCATGAGTGTGTATTGAGTGCAGATCAGATGTCATGCGTGTGTATTGAGTGCAGATGTGATGTCATGCGTGTGTATTGAGTGCAGATGTGATGTCATGTGTGTGTATTGAGTGCAGATGAGATGTCGTGTGTGTATTGAGTGCAGATGTGATGTCATGCGTGTGTATTGAGTGCAGATGTGATGTCATGCGTGTGTATTGAGTGCAGATGAGATGTCGTGTGTGTATTGAGTGCAGATGTGATGTCATGCGTGTGTATTGAGTGCAGATGTGATGTCATGCGTGTGTATTGAGTGCAGATGTGATGTCATGCGTGTGTATTGAGTGCAGATGAGATGTCGTGTGTGTATTGAGTGCAGATGTGATGTCATGCGTGTGTATTGAGTGCAGATGTGATGTCATGCGTGTGTATTGAGTGCAGATGTGATGTCATGTGTGTGTATTGAGTGCAGATGTGATGTCATGCGTGTGTGTTGAGTGCAGATCAGATGTCATGCGTGTGTGTGTATTGAGTGCAGATGTGATGTCATGCGTGTGTGATGTCATGCGTGTGTATTGAGTGCAGATGAGATGTCATGAGTGTGTATTGAGTGCAGATGAGATGTCATGCGTGTGTATTGAGTGCAGATGTGATGTCATGCGTGTGTATTGAGTGCAGATGTGATGTCACGCGTGTGTATTGAGTGCAGATGTGATGTCACGCGTGTGTATTGAGTGCAGATGTGATGTCATGCGTGTGTGATGTCATGCGTGTGTATTGAGTGCAGATGAGATGTCATGAGTGTGTATTGAGTGCAGATGAGATGTCATGCGTGTGTATTGAGTGCAGATGAGATGTCATGCGTGTATTGAGTGCAGATGAGATGTCACGCGTGTGTATTGAGTGCAGATGAGATGTCATGCGTGTGTATTGAGTGCAGATGTGATGTCATGCGTGTGTATTGAGTGCAGATGTGATGTCATGCGTGTGTATTGAGTGCAGATGTGATGTCATGCGTGTGTATTGAGTGCAGATGAGATGTCATGCGTGTGTATTGAGTGCAGATGAGATGTCACGCGTGTGTATCGAGTGCAGGTGAGATGTCACGCGTGTGTATTGAGTGCAGATGAGATGTCACGCGTGTGTATCGAGTGCAGATGAGATGTCACGCGTGTGTATCGAGTGCAGATGAGATGTCATGCGTGTGTATCGAGTGCAGATGAGATGTCATGCGTGTGTATTGAGTGCAGGTGAGATGTCATGCGTGTATCGAGTGCAGATGAGATGTCATGCGTGTGTATCGAGTGCAGATAAGATGTCACGCGTGTGTATTGAGTGCAGATGAGATGTCACGCGTGTGTATCGAGTGCAGATGAGATGTCATGCGTGTGTATTGAGTGCAGATGTGATGTCATGCGTGTGTATTGAGTGCAGATGTGATGTCATGCGTGTGTATTGAGTGCAGATGAGATGTCATGCGTGTGTATTGAGTGCAGATGTGATGTCATGCGTGTGTATTGAGTGCAGATGTGATGTCATGCGTGTGTATTGAGTGCAGATGTGATGTCATGCGTGTGTATTGAGTGCAGATGTGATGTCATGCGTGTGTATTGAGTGCAGATGTGATGTCACGCGTGTGTATCGAGTGCAGGTGAGATGTCACGCGTGTGTATTGAGTGCAGATGAGATGTCACGCGTGTGTATCGAGTGCAGATGAGATGTCACGCGTGTGTATCGAGTGCAGATGAGATGTCATGCGTGTGTATCGAGTGCAGATGAGATGTAATGCGTGTGTATTGAGTGCAGGTGAGATGTCATGCGTGTATCGAGTGCAGATGAGATGTCACGCGTGTGTATCGAGTGCAGATGAGATGTCATGCGTGTGTATCGAGTGCAGATAAGATGTCATGCGTGTGTATTGAGTGCAGATGTGATGTCATGCGTGTGTATTGAGTGCAGATGTGATGTCATGCGTGTGTATCGAGTGCAGATGTGATGTCATGTGTGTGTATCGAGTGCAGATGTGATGTCATGTGTGTGTATCGAGTGCAAATGAGATGTCATGCGTGTGTGTTGAGTGCAGATGAGATGTCATGCGTGTGTATTGAGTTCAGATGTGATGTCACGCGTGTGTATTGAGTGCAGATGTGATGTCATGCGTGTGTGTTGAGTGCAGATGAGATGTCATGCGTGTGTATTGAGTGCAGATGAGATGTCATGCGTGTGTATTGAGTGCAGATGAGATGTCATGCGTGTGTGTTGAGTGCAGATGATATGTCATGCGTGTGTGTTGAGTGCAGATGAGATGTCATGCGTGTGTATTGAGTGCAGATGAGATGTCATGCGTGTGTGTTGAGTGCAGATGAGATGTCATGCGTGTGTATTGAGTGCAGATGAGATGTCATGCGTGTGTGTTGAGTGCAGATGAGATGTCATGCGTGTGTATTGAGTGCAGATGAGATGTCATGCGTGTGTGTTGAGTGCAGATGAGATGTCATGCGTGTGTATTGAGTGCAGATGAGATGTCATGCGTGTGTGTTGAGTGCAGATGTGATGTCACGCGTGTGTATTGAGTGCAGATGTGATGTCACGCGTGTGTATTGAGTGCAGATGTGATGTCATGCGTGTGTATTGAGTGCAGATGAGATGTCATGCGTGTGTGATGTCATGCGTGTGTATTGAGTGCAGATGTGATGTCATGCGTGTGTATTGAGTGCAGATGAGATGTCATGCGTGTGTGATGTCATGCGTGTGTATTGAGTGCAGATCAGATGTCATGCGTGTGTATTGAGTGCAGATGAGATGTCATGCGTGTGTGATGTCATGCGTGTGTATTGAGTGCAGATGTGATGTCACGCGTGTGTATTGAGTGCAGATGTGATGTCACGCGTGTGTATTGAGTGCAGATGTGATGTCACGCGTGTGTATTGAGTGCAGATGTGATGTCATGCGTGTGTATTGAGTGCAGATGTGATGTCATGCGTGTGTGATGTCATGCGTGTGTATTGAGTGCAGATGTGATGTCATGCGTGTGTATTGAGTGCAGATGTGATGTCATGCGTGTGTATTGAGTGCAGATGTGATGTCATGTGTGTGTATTGAGTGCAGATGTGATGTCATGTGTGTGTATTGAGTGCAGATGTGATGTCATGTGTGTGTATTGAGTGCAGATGTGATGTCATGCGTGTGTATTGAGTGCAGATGTGATGTCATGCGTGTGTATTGAGTGCAGATGTGATGTCATGCGTGTGTATTGAGTGCAGATGAGATGTCATGCGTGTGTATTGAGTGCAGATGTGATGTCATGCGTGTGTATTGAGTGCAGATGTGATGTCATGCGTGTGTATTGAGTGCAGATGTGATGTCATGCGTGTGTATTGAGTGCAGATGTGATGTCATGCGTGTGTATTGAGTGCAGATGTGATGTCACGCGTGTGTATCGAGTGCAGGTGAGATGTCACGCGTGTGTATTGAGTGCAGATGAGATGTCACGCGTGTGTATCGAGTGCAGATGAGATGTCACGCGTGTGTATCGAGTGCAGATGAGATGTCACGCGTGTGTATCGAGTGCAGATGAGATGTCATGCGTGTGTATTGAGTGCAGGTGAGATGTCATGCGTGTATCGAGTGCAGATGAGATGTCACGCGTGTGTATCGAGTGCAGATGAGATGTCATGCGTGTGTATCGAGTGCAGATAAGATGTCATGCGTGTGTATTGAGTGCAGATGTGATGTCATGCGTGTGTATTGAGTGCAGATGTGATGTCATGCGTGTGTATCGAGTGCAGATGTGATGTCATGTGTGTGTATCGAGTGCAGATGTGATGTCATGTGTGTGTATCGAGTGCAGATGAGATGTCATGCGTGTGTGTTGAGTGCAGATGAGATGTCATGCGTGTGTATTGAGTTCAGATGTGATGTCACGCGTGTGTATTGAGTGCAGATGTGATGTCACGCGTGTGTGTTGAGTGCAGATGAGATGTCATGCGTGTGTATTGAGTGCAGATGAGATGTCATGCGTGTGTATTGAGTGCAGATGAGATGTCATGCGTGTGTGTTGAGTGCAGATGATATGTCATGCGTGTGTGTTGAGTGCAGATGAGATGTCATGCGTGTGTGTTGAGTGCAGATGTGATGTCATGTGTGTGTATTGAGTGCAGATGTGATGTCATGTGTGTGTATTGAGTGCAGATGTGATGTCATGCGTGTGTATTGAGTGCAGATGTGATGTCATGCGTGTGTATTGAGTGCAGATGTGATGTCATGCGTGTGTATTGAGTGCAGATGTGATGTCATGCGTGTGTATTGAGTGCAGATGAGATGTCATGCGTGTGTGATGTCATGCGTGTGTATTGAGTGCAGATGTGATGTCATGCGTGTTTATTGAGTGCAGATGAGATGTCATGCGTGTGTGATGTCATGCGTGTGTATTGAGTGCAGATCAGATGTCATGCGTGTGTATTGAGTGCAGATGAGATGTCATTGCGTGTGTGATGTCATGCGTGTGTATTGAGTGCAGATGTGATGTCACGCGTGTGTATTGAGTGCAGATGTGATGTCACGCGTGTGTATT